>CAUYSK010088384.1:0-29086 GCA_963575035.1 Avahi laniger | reverse complement strand
TTGGACAACTAAAAATATATAGAAAAAACTAGCCGGGCATGGTTGGCGCATGCCTATAGTCCCAGCTACTCGGGAGGCTGAGGCAGGAGGATCGCTTGAGCCCAGGAGTGTGAGGTTGCTGTGAGCTAGGCTGACGCCATGGCACTCACTCTAGCCCGGGCAACACAGTGAGACTCTGTCTCAAAAAAAAAAAAAAATGAGCACCCAAAGGTCCATCCATTACCCTAGATGTTGGGAGGTAGGATGGAGGGCTAACGATATGTCATAGTTTGGATACGGTTTGTTTGTCCTCACTAAAACTCATATTGAAATTCAGTCCCCAGTTTGGCAGTGTTGGGAGGTAGGGGCCTAGCAAGAGGTGTTTGAGTCATGGGGGCAGATCTCTCCTGAATGGCTTGGTGGGGTCCTTGAAATAATGAGTGAGTTCTTGCTCTCTTGAGACTGGATTAGTTCTCGAGGGAATGGATTAGTTCCCACAAGAGTGGCTTGTTACAAAGCCAGAAAACTCCTCAGGTTTCCCCCTCTTCGTATGTGTCTGCTTCCTTTCTGACTTTCTCCACCATGTTGCGGTGCAGCACAAAAGCACTCACCAGAAGCCAGGGCCATGCCCTTGGACTTTTCAGTCTTCATAATCGCGACCTAAATAAATCTCTTTTCTTTATAAATAACCTAGTCTTAGGTATTCTTTTACAGCAACACAAAACAGACTAAGATAGTATAACTCACATGTGGTCCTGCCCTTGGCTCCTGGGCTAAGGTGAGTATTAAATAAAGATTCAGGAAGCACCATAGAAAGAAATCATTATTTGGTTTTCCAGAAGGGAATTTCGGTCTTGTTGGTGGCACTGCCTAGAATGCAATTCTGTGCAACCCACCTTCCCAGTGGGAGGTGAAGAGCCCCGACCTCCGTCCAAGCTGAAGGGGCTGGAACAGGCAGAGGGGATGCCCCATGCACTGCAGGATGTGTAGCAGCATCACTGGCCTCTACCCACTAGATGCCAGAAGCACCCCTTTCTCCAGTTGCTACAACCAAAAATGTCTCCAGACATTGCCAAAAGTCCCCTGGTGGGCAACATTGTCCCAGTTAAGAATACCTGTCTTACAAGAAGAGAAGCCAAGGAACTGAGAGCAAGAATGGGAACACATATCTAAGACACAAATGGTGTGGGCAAGGATTTGCAGAAAGGGGAGCAAATCCTCATGATCATAGTAAAATCTCACCATTGAGTTGTTTGCTCAGGAAGTTAGCTCTGAAAGGCAGGGACCTGGTCTGTCATTTTCACTCCTTTTCTCCTAGTACCTAGAACATTGCAAGGGCAAAGACAAACACTTGTTGAATGAATGATTATGGAAGCACAGTCATTGTATTATATAAACTTGTCTCTATTTACACTCCCTATGAAGTGACTGATGACAAAACCATCCCTTGTGTAATAAACAGAGAAGGTCATGGTGTTGAGGGACATGTGGCTGAGCCCCCACATACACATCTTCGGTTATCACCCACACCCGCTCCATCCCCCAGGGCTGCAGCGCCTGAAATTCTCCTGTGTGTGATGCGTTCTTTTCAAGAAGGGAGGACGTCCACTGAGATTTATTGAGCCTCTTTCTTCTCTGTGCCAGGTACAGTAATAGGTGCTAGAATACAAAGTTCTGTCTTCAAGAAAGGAGAGCAAGGGGAAAATGTTAATTTCAATTTATAGGATTAGATAAATTGTGTACCCTTACAGTAAACCAAGGTGCTGGAAGCCCATAGGAAGGAAGGCTCCAGGGAGGAGATGATGATTGAGATGAATCTTGAAGGTCATAGAAAGATGACTGTGACAGTCAGCATAGAAACTGCTATAACGAATAGCCTGAAATCTCAGTGGCTTAACACAGTGGAGGTTTTTAGGCTGACACAGAGTCCAGTGCTGATGTCTCTACCACACAGCTCTCCTGGCTAGCTCTCTTTCAACCAGGCTCCTTCTATTTTGTGGTTCCACCAACCACTACAGCCTCAGAATCCTTGAGCCTTGAACCACGCTGCCAAATCCTAACTGGCCAATACATGAAGGGCAGGTGAAGGTGGAAGCTTCTGCAGGACTCCCAAAAGGCCAGGTCTGGAAGGGGCGAATGGCACCCTGGCTCCAAATCCATTATGCAGACATCATCCCACAGCCTGCTCTATGCAAAAGTCTTCCTAAGGGCCCAGGAAGAAATGAAAACAGTTTAGTAAACTTTGTGTTGATGCCTCCACAAGCACCAGAAATGGAAAAGTAAACCAGGCAAAGGAAATAAGCAGTTGAGTCCCGATAAAATGAAAATGGAGGGAAACCAAGAGGGAAGTTTAAAGCAAGAGGCAAGGTTAGAGAGGTGGAAGGCTCTCATGGAAGGTGGCAAGGGGTCATGTGTCACATAATATCAGGAGGGAAAGTGACCCCCAAAATAAAGGCTGAGGGGAAGAAGTGTGTAATGACCAAAAAGAAGGATAATCTATAATATTTTCCGGAAAGAGAGACGGAGGAGGCTACTCCCGCTCCAACTGCCTCCTAGAGTTCACTTATGCTTCTACTTATGAAATCTTCCTAAGATTCTGCAAACACAACACTGATTTATACAAATCTAAGACTTCTTTATTTCTGACTTTCTCATTTCTGCAAGTTATAACAACAAGAAGCTTTGAAAGTGGCTTATAAATATACAGGAATGTGGTCCTTCTGGAAAAGCCACAGGGGAGGGACTGAGATGCCTAATATTTATGTAAATTTTAGCCACATAATGGGCAACCCAAGAAATAATGATGTGACTGCTGGGCCCAATCCCTTGAACTGCAAAAGATTTGATTTACAAGGAACAGTGGTGATTATTGCCCCTTGCTCTGTCAATAGTGTAGGTTCCGCATTTAGATCAGTTTTGGTGGGAACTGAAAATGTAAAACCCTAAATATTAATGGACTCGGTGATGTTTGTAAGAAACATGCAATTTAAAAATTGACATATAGCATGAAGAATTGTTAGTCACACTGAGTTGTAAACGTGCCAATATAATAAGAATATATTATTGAAACATGAAAGAAGTTGACCTTTAAGATGCCAGATTTACATGTTTTCTTTCGCTATTATTGTGCCCTTTCTCTGGTATCAAAGAGTTGGAGAAACATATATGAAAATATAAAATTCCTCTCTTTCCTGGATAGTTTGTTGAAAAATGAAGTCTTTGTGAGACAATAAAATGCATGTTTTAATATTGTGTACAAGGCTGGAAGGGGAGTGTTCATTTATTCCCTCCTTTTATTTTCCTATCATTTTCCTCTTCTCTCACATGAGTATTTTTTTATACTGTTTATTCTTCCATGTATATACTTCTGTGTATATAGTGCATTTGCATCTAATTATGCTCCTACATTTCAATGTTGAAATAGTCCCCTTTTGTTTTCCCCCGTCTGTCCAGAACTAAGAATTTATTTACATCATTATAATATACTCCTCAATTTTATTACAATCTTCAATTGTTTGCAAATGGCTTGTAGATCTTCTCCTACCATAACTTCCATTTAAAATTTAAATTCTCAGGAGAATTACTTGCATATTCGAAAACACTCCTAATTCATAATTCTATGTTCCCTCAAAGGAAGTCCATGTATTATTTTAAGAGCAGAGCAAGGACTCGTAGATACAAGAGTCCTCCAGAGCCTTGGGCTCCAGGTCTGGGTTTGTGCCTACTCCACAATCGGCTGGATTCCTGCAACCGGGAGTAGCGAAACTGCAGGTAAGAAAGTACTCTTCAGTGTACCACTCTAACAATTAGTCAGTCAGTCTCCCTTGATTTTAAAATAGCAATGTTTGTTTCTGCAAATGCATGTGGTCTAAGAAAAACTTTTAAAAATATATTTTTAATGGTGCATTTGTTACCACTATACTGCTCTCATTATAAATATAAAAGTCATTAAAATGAAGAAGACTTTTGGCAGTTTATTTAGCTTTCAGGACAAAAATAAGCTTTTCATAGCTGGTGTAAATTAACAACTTGATCCCATACCAGGAAACACATCAGTTCCTCTCTATCATTCCTCTTAAACATCATAACTAGTCAAAATAGATTTACATTTGAGAAGGCCACACATATTCCCCTGGGAAACACTCTCCTGCACGACTACAATTTGCTGCCTGACTGTATGGAGAACAGTACATTTCACAGCCCATTCTGACTTCCCTTTCGCGACTTGGGAACTGAAAGGCATGAACAGCAATGGGAGATGTCTTTTTTAGTCATCTATAGCAAGGACAGTTGAATTTGGTTTCATTTAGAGTTAATTGCACATTTTGAGTGATTCAGTTTTGGCAAAATCCAAAGCATATTTTGCAAATCGCTTTTCCCATTAAATGCTAAAACCCTTTATTTTTAAAAGGAAATGTAATCCATATGTTTGGAATTTATTTACACTAAAATTATAGAAAATATATATTTTATTCATGTCCCAGAAACTTTCTGCACCATTTTGTAAACCTCTTTCAAAAATCAAGATGTCATGTATTGCCAAAAACTAATGAGAGCAAATCCATAAATGTTAGAAATATTGATTTTATGATTCCTCATGGTCTGACCTTAGAAAAACATATTTTTGGTTTTCAGTAATACCTTGAGAAAAAAATGACACCCTTTTTGTTTTTTGAGAAACCTGCACCAAACAGATCTTTTAGGGGACCAAGTTCTCCCATTGTGTAGGAAGGTTTTATTTTGCCTACACTTATCAAGCTGCTTGACCAAATTCAATTCTGAAAATTATTTCATTCAGTAAAAAACAAGGAAACCAGAAATTGAGAATTTATGAAATGCATGTTTATTAAAAATCATACTCAAAATAGTCAAGTTCAACTCTTGGGGTTCATTAAACATGAGGAGGTTTCACACAGTCAAAAATCTCCCTCTTGAAAATAAAGAAGGCCTTATTTTATTAGAGGAGATAAGAGACCACAGATATTTCTTCATAATGTGGCTGAATATGAAGACAAATTTATCTTTGCCTGGTATCATGAAATTGTCATTCGCTTAAAGAAAGGATCGACCAATATTTTCTGACAAGAACCTGAAAGTAAATACTTTAGGCTTTGCAAGTCATGCGATTTCTGTCACAACTACTCAATTCTGCCACTGCAATACCAAAGCAAACATGGATGATACATAAATAAATGTGGTTGAGTACAAATAAGACTGTATTAACAAAAATAGATGGCAGGAAGAATTTGGTCCATGGGCCATAGTTTGCTATGGGCCCTGGCTTAGAGCTACCTAACAAAATACCCAATTCTATTTGATATACATTTGAAGTCACATTTGAAAAAAAAATGGCTTTAGATACTGAAAGATAAGAATTAACTTTTCATTACTTCTCCTACTTGCATTCTTGGGACTCTCATTTTACAACCTAAAGAATGAACTTGTGAAGAGACTAAAATCTTGTTCATTGCTCTCATAGACATTAATCGGGCACCTAAAGTTATACCAATGCAAAATTAATCCTCCTGACGTTGGCATATTTCCAGTTTATTGTGCACTTTCAGACCTTGTGTCATGGGCAGCATATTCTTAATGATCACAAACAACGTTGAAATGCTTGAGAAGAACTAGATTTTTTACTAGCGAGAGCCAGTGTTTTTGTTAGCATGACCCTACTGTGATTATCTTGTTGCCAATGTGCTTTTAAATAAACTTTTTGCTTAATCAATGCACTATGGTAATTTGTAGTCAATAGTTAAAAACTTGAACCTTGGACCATAGTCTTATTCATATATAGTGTAGTGGCTGACAACACAAACTGTGGAGCCAGGTCACAATGAATCATATATCCAATTTGCCACTTACTAGTCACGTGACCTTGGAAAGATGTCACTGTCAATGTCAATGCTTCTCTTCTCACTTATGGTAATAAAATTCTCAATGTTTGTTGAGACACAGAATAAATCACAAAATAAAAACTACATTTCCCAACTTCTTCTCCTGTAAGTATTTGTATCTACATGATCAAGATCTGGCCAATGAGAACAAAAGTAAGATGGTTCATTAGTGCTGTTTTCTGAATTTTAACAGGATGTATTTATATTTGGATTTTTTTTTTTTATCCTGCTTGGGATTCAGTGGCTTCTGTGTATCAATGTCTTTCATCATTTCTAAAAATTTGTCAGCCTTCATCTCTTTGAAATTAGTTCTCTCCCAATCTCTTTCTTCCTCGTTCTTCTCTGTTTCTGAGACTCTAATTAAACATATATTAAAC
The DNA here is from genome assembly GCA_963575035.1 of Avahi laniger. NCBI lineage: Eukaryota > Metazoa > Chordata > Mammalia > Primates > Indriidae > Avahi > Avahi laniger. The sequence continues at coordinate 22,833 of CAUYSK010088384.1, read as the reverse complement.
TTTATCGCTATCTTCCATCTCTTTTCTCTTCTGAATTTTTCATTCTCTGGCTTTCTGTACTTCATTTTGAACTGTTTCTTTGAGCTTATTCTCAATCTGCTGTTAATTTTGTTATTTTCTATTGTTATATTTTCAGATCTAAAATTTCTATTTGGCTCTTCCACAAAATTGCTGTGTCAATTTTTATCTGCCCAGTTCCCTGCCAATTTTCTTAAAAATATTTTTTACATTCTTCAACATAGTAATCTTTGTTGTTTTACAGTCTGTATCTGACAAGTCCAATCATTATAGTCTGCAGGTGTATTTCTATTATCTGTCATTTCTGTTGGTTCTTGCCCATATGGTTTTGTCTCCTTGTGTGCCTAGTTACCTCTGATTGTGTACTGAACATTATATTGGAAATATTACTTGTAGGAATAAGTTGAAGACTATGGTGGTATTATCTTCCTTATGTTAACCTTTGGTAGGTGCATGGAACTAGTGCTTACAGTTTAGTACCATCTTGATCTAAGTTTTAGATTTAAGATTTTCTGAGGAAAAATCAGATTTTTACAGAGCTAGGCTTCAGATGATGCAAAAGTTAGTTTACTTTCAGTTTACCTTTACTTATAGGGCACAGTCCTTTGGGTCCCCCCATAAAGAGGATCTAGATCTTTGTTCCCTTAATCCCATGGGGGTCACCAAAAGACAGCTAAGCACCTCAGCTGAAGATGCCCCTAGGGCAAAGTCAGCTCCTAGTGATTTGCTCATTTTTTCCAGTGCCCAGCCTCTCTGGGATCTCAGCCCAATAATTGCTCAGTATCTTATAAGCTCTCTCTTTGATGCTTTTTAGAAGGTTTTTAAAAATAATCTATACAGATTTTTTGTTGTATTTAGTGGGAAGATTTGTCCATATAACCTAGTTCGCATTACCAGAAGTGGAAGTTCTGAGATTTCAACTTATGTTCTTAAGGGGGAGAGGGGCATGCTTTTATTCCCTCCCTGATTTCCATCTTTACTTTGGAACATGGTTGAAGCGATGGCCAACCTTTGACCATGGAGATGAGTACACCACTTGATAGCAAGGCAGACAGCAACAAGATAAAAACAGTCCAGGCACCTGGAGGCCTTGTTGAGCACAGCAAACATACAAGCCTGGACTGCCTACCTTTTGACTATTATGTGGAGTAGTAATAGTCCACTGTTATTTAGGACCTCTATTATATACATAGGCTAACCCAGATCCCAACTAAAAGAACAAATTACTCGACCTCTGTGGTAGATGATTATAATGATGATCCCAATTCTTGACCTGACTTTGAGAAGGCAGGATGCGAGCAGGCTTAAAAAGTGCTGTGTCCTGGATAGAGCTGGAATGCATTCTACTAAGTGAGGTATCCCAAGAATGGAAAGACAAGCACCACATGTACTCACCATCAAATTGGTATTAACTGATCACATAATTGCACATATAAGAATAACATCTGTTGGACGTTGGGCAGGGGGTAGGGGGAGGGGGAGGGGGAAGGAGGGAGAAGGGGACGGGTATATTCGTACACAAAGAGTACAATGCGTACCACCTGAAGAATGCACATATTTGAAACTCGGACTTATGGGGGGGACAAGGGTAACATATGTAACCTAAACATCCATACCCCTATAATATGCTGAGACAAAAAAAAAATTTACAGGTGCAGTTATTACGAAATAAAGTATCGCAGTTCCTCAAAAAATTAAAAATAGATCCAGCATGTGACTCAGGAATCTCTCTTCTGGGTATATATCTAAAGGAAATTAAATCAGCACCTCGTAGACATATCTCCAATCCCATGTCAACTGCAGCACTATTCACAATAGCCAAAGTGTGGAATCAACCTAGGTGTCCACCAGTGGATGAATAGATAAAGGAAATGTCACACAAGCATGCACGCATGCATGAGCGCAAAACAGAACATTATTTAGCCTTAAGAAAGGAAATTTTGCTATTTGTTACAACATGGATGAGCCTGGAGGAATTAGGTTAAGTGAAATAAACCAAGCACAGAAAGAAAAATAACTGATGATCTCATTTATATGTGGAATATAAAAAAGTTGAACTCGTAAAAAAGCAGAGAATAGAAAGGAGGTTGCCAGGGACTGTGGGGTGGGAGGGGAATGGGGAGACATTAGTTAAAGTTTCAGTTAGACAGGATGAATAAATCTAGACAGCAAATGTACAGCATTAGGATTGTAGTTATCAATATTGTATTTTATACTAGAAATTTGCTAAGAGAGTAGAGCTTAGGTACTCTTACCATACATACACCGAAAAAGTTAACTAATGAGATGATGGATATGCTAATTGGCTTGATTATAGTAATCATTTCACTATGTATATGTATATCAAAACATGTTGTACACCTTAAATATATACAATCAAGTTTTAAAAAATAAAATTATGGAAAGATTGAGTTTTCCAATGACAAAAAAAAAAAGAAAAGAAAAAGACACTGCCGCAGGTTCCTCATTTTAAAAATAAAAACAGGCTTTATTTCTAAAAGATTAGTTTATCTTATCAAGTAAACAAAATATTTTTAAATTTTCTAATGCTATTCTACTATATTAATTCTTTAGTTATTTTATATATTTCATCTTATTGACAGATGCCATAAATAATAATGATTTGATATAGCAAAAAATTTGCTTTATTTCTTCTGAAGATATGAAATTCTCATATGGTTACTTGTTTATGATATGAGTTTTTACCTACAGAAATTTGGTTTTTTGTCCTTGTCAAAGTTAAATTACTTTCCTTTGTAAGTTTTCCCACTGCTTTTAAACTGAGAATTCCCTTTCTTATAGAACTTTTGTAAACAGTCAGCACTTATTTTAATGTGTGATCTGAGATGATTTTCATGTTGACTTTTTTCCTGACTTGTTAGCCAATTTTTCCTATGCCATTGTTGAATAATTTGTTAATGTCAAATGCATTCATAATACCTTTAAAAATCATATGCTAAGTTCTCATGGATGATGAATTCTGTTTATGATGTTCCATCGATGTTTAAGGCTATTGCTAAGTCTATATGTAGAGTAGGGTTTTGGTTCTACAATCGGTTCTACACAGCTGAATAGAATATAGCACATTTCTTAATTATTTAGCGCATGAGATTATATATTGATAGCTACTATCTACTGAGCCTTCCTGGGTCCTAGGCACTCTGCTAAACTTTAATGCTGTCACAACTCTGTGGGGTGGATACTGCTATCATCTTTTGTAGACATGGCTTTGTTATTGTTGTTTTAAAATGATTAACAAATACGTTTTGAAAAATTCTATTTTAATTTCTGATATAGTAAATATTGATGGATAAAATTTATATGAACAAAAACTCTTTGGAATACTCAATAACATTTAAGAGTGTGAAACGGTCTTGAGATGAAAAAGTTTGAGAACTGCTGATCTAACACATAATAAGCTGCCTTTAAATATTAGGTATTAATATTATTGTTAACATTTTAATCTTTATTCAGGTATAATTGGGGTATAATGAACTACACATATCTAAGTGTATAAGTTGATGTTTTGACATATGAATATTCCCATGAATCCATCACCATAATTAAGATAATAAACATATTCATCACTCTCAGAGTTTTCTAATGCTTCTTTGTATTAATTATTCATTTCTCCCTCCCCAGGGTCCCTATATTAAGGTTATCACCGGTCTACTTTCTGTCGATATAAAGTAGATGGCACTTTCTAGACTCTTACATAAATGAAATTCATCTATTTTCTCATCTGTGAGTGTATCACAAATGTTTATAATAGTCTCTGATGATATTTGGTATTTCTGTGATAGCACTTGTAATGGCTCTTTTTTTCTTTCTAATGTTGTTTATTTGGATGTTCTCTCTTTTTTTTTGGTTAGTCTAGCTAGCAATTTATCAATTTTATTTATCTTTTCAAAGAACCAGCTTTTTGTTTTATTGACCCCTTGTTTTTTTGTGTCTCAATTTTATTTACTTCTGCTCTGATCTTTGTTATTTATTTTCTTCTTATAGCTTTGGGTTTGGTTTTTTTCTTGTTATCCTAGTTCCTTGAGGTGTGACATTAGGTTGATCTTTCTATTTTTTTTTTCTGATGTGGGCATTTAATGCTACAAGCTTTTCAAATTTCTATCTTAATTTTTTCATTCACCCAAAGACTGTTTAGGAGTGCATTGTTTAATATACACGTATTTGTGTAGTTTCTGAAGTTTTTTTTGATGTTCATTTCTAGTCTTATTCTACTTTGGTTTGAGAAAATACTTGATATGATTTCTATTTTGAAAAATTTATTGAGACTTGTTTTGAGTCTAACATATGATCTATGTGAGAGAATGTTCCATGTGTTGATGAGAAGAATATGTATTCTGTGGTTCTATAAATGTCTGTTAGGTCCACTTGATCTAATGCCTGATTTATGTCCAGTGTTTCTTCATGGATCTTCTGTCTCCGTCTGCCTAATGCTGTGAGTGGGGTGCTGAAGTCCCCCACTATTATTGTATTGCTGTCTATCTCTTTCTGTAGGTCTAGTAGTATTTGTTTTATAAGTTTGGGTGCTCCAGTGTGAGGTACATAAATATTTAAGACTTTTATATGCTCTTGCTGAATTAATCCCTTTATCATTATATAATTACCTTTATTGTCCTTTTTTTATTTTGTTACTATTATTGATTTAAAGCTTGTTTTATCTGATATAAATATAGCTACTCCTGCACACTTTGGGTTTCTGTTTACATGGAATATCTTTTTCCACCCTTTACTCTCGGTCTGAGTGTCTTTGCAGATGAGGTGAGTTTCTTGTAAGCAGCATATAGTTGGTTCATGTTTTTTAATCTATCCTGTCAATCTATAACTTTTAAGTGGAGTATTTGATCCATTTATGTTCAAGGTTAATATTCAGATCTGATATTTTTTTTCCTGTCATGTTGTTAATTGTTGTCTAGTTGTTTTATAAACTGTTTCTTGTTTTTTTTTGTGTGTTTGTGGTTTAGTGGAGTTCTGTCATATTTCCATTTGATTTCTTTCTTTTCTTCCTTTGCGTAATTGTTTTGTAAGACTTGTGAGTTTTATACTTTTGTGTGCCTTTATGATGGCAATTATCCACCTTTCATTTCCATGTTTAGAGCTCTTTTTAGCATTTTTTGTAGGGCCAGTTTAGTGATGATGAATTCCCTTAGCATTTGTTTTATGGGAAAGACTTTATTTCTTATTCATTTATAAAGTTTAGCGTCTGGCAGATTTTTCCTTTGGCACTTTGAAAATAAAGTCTCAATCTCTTTTGGCTTATGTGGTTTTGCTGAGAGGTCTGCTGTTATTCTGATGACTTTTCCTTCATAGGTGACCTGAGGCTTTTCTCTTGATGATTTTAAGATTTTTTTCCCCTTCACCTTGACTTTAGACAGTCTGATGACTATATGTCATGGTGAAGTCCATCTTTCAATGTATTTTTATGATGTTTGTTGGGCCTCCTGTACCTGAATGTCTAAATCTCATGACAGACTTGGCAAGTTTTCATCAATTATATCCTTAAACAGGTTTTATAAATTTTTTCTTTTTCTTCTCCCCCATGAATGCCAATGATTCATCAGTTTAGTTGCTTTACGTAATCCCATACTTATCAAAGGATTTGTTCATTCTTTTTTTTTTTTCCTTTATTTTTATCTGACTGGGTTAATTTAAAAGACCTGCCTTCAAGTTCTGAGATTTTCTCTTCTGCTTGACTAGTCTATTATGGAAGATTTCGAATATATTTTGTAAGTCCTTCACTGAATTTTTCATCCCTCGAAGTTTTTTTTTTTTTTAATATGTCTATCTCCTTGGTAAATGTTTTGTTCATATCCTGAATTGATTTTCTGATTTCTTTTTACTTGTTTTCAAATTTCTCTTGCATCTCATTGAACTTCTTTAAAATCAATATTTTGAATTCTTTATCTGACATTTCAAAAATTTATTTTTGGTTAGGATCTATTGCTAGAGAGTTACTGTATTCCTCTGGGGCTGTCATAATACTTTACTTTTTCATACTTCCTGAATAATTATGCTGATTTATTCTCATCTGGAGAAATAATTGCCTCTTCTTATTTTTGAATTTACTTTAGTTGGGGCCAGGCTTTTTTTTAACTTGAGGATGTGACTATAATGCATGTTCAGTAGGGCTGCTTGGCTTTGCTCATGGGTGCTTTCATGGCAAAGACTCTGTATGATTTCCTTGGTTATAAATAGCCTCAGTGTGTTGACTTTCTCCAATGCCAGTTGCAGTAGCAGTGTACTGGGTAGGTAAGCAGCCTCATGATCTCCTGAGTAGCCTGGGTGGCTTGCATGACAGTGGCAGCAGAGATCACAAGAAGCTTTTGTCCTCAAGCACTGTTCACTTTGGTCAGCAGATTTTGTATTGGGCTAGCAGGTTGATCTACAGGTAGTGCTTATAAGTAAGAGCCAGTTGTATTGGTGGCAGTAGGGTTTATGCTTGAACTTTGTTTATCAGAAGAAGCACCCCAGTGTTCCCAGTAATGGGCTATGGAATACTCAGTGGTGTGGGAACTGTACTCAGTCTCTGTGGCAGTAAGGGATGGTGGCTAAGGTGGGTAGAGCTAGACTGAGCAAGCTTTCACTTGGGCCTCTCATAACAGGTGCAAGCACTGGCCCTGACAGGGGTCTGGAGCAGTTACCGGGCCCCTGGAGCTGTGCCCAGGAGAGGAGTGGAGCAACTGCTGAATCGATTTCCCAGCATGGGAAGGAAAGGGTGGCTCCAGCACCCAGGCCATGTGAGCAGGAGTGAGACTCCTTTGCTCTCACTCTGCAAGACCCAGTGAGCTTCACTCCACCATCCTGACCCAGGGAGCCATCTGGGACACTCAGTAAAGTCGCACGTTGTTTGCTTTTAGTCTGCTAAACAGCCTGGACTACAAAATTTTCTGCCTCAGCCAAAACTATGCCTCTTAGGCAAATCTCTTGCTCTGGTTCCATGAATGGGGGGAAGGAGACAATTCCAACACAAGTGGCTGGAACCCATGCTACATTCACCTCTCAGTTCTGGCTACAGGGACCCCTCCGCTGCTTGTGACATTGCACTCCAACCCCTGGCCCGAGACTCTCTAATGTCCATGACTATCTCCAGTCTTGCTCACTGGGTCCTGCCCAGCTTGATATGGGGCTAGGATCTGGAATGGTGTCCTCCTATCAACTCCCAGGTCTGGAAAAATTCCTGGGGCACTCCCTGGTTCCATTCCTGCTCACAGTCTCCTGGCCTAACTCACTAAGTTAGATCCAGTGTTTGGAAGGGACAAGGTGCTCTCCTGTGGAAAAATGAATCATAGAGAAATACTCACTGCTGCCCCCCAGCCCCCATAATGAATCTTCACTCACTCACAGTTCTCAGCTGGACCCAGCCACACAGGCTCCGCTTCTTTTCCCCAGGATCTGAAGTGTCCTTTGCTTTTTTCTGTTGAATTTCTGTGTTTCTTTTTGGATAAAAATTCACAGTGTGACTCTCCACACATTTTTTTCTTTCTTCCAAGTGGCTGAGGTATGATAGAAAAGCCTTTCTACTCTGCCATCTTGGGAAAAAGAATCAAGTGTAATATTTTTGATCTTAAAACTTCAATTTGGTCCTTTAAAAATATTTTCTGTAACTATCTTCCCATAAATATCTTCCATAAGTATCCTTATTATGTTCCTGCTTTCTTCTACCATCTTAAACATATAGAATTTCATTCTAATAGCTGTTCTTATGTTTCTATATAGCGATTTTATTATCTGTGTAGCTTCTGGATCTGTTTCTATTGATGGAATTTGTTTCTTGTTATGGATTTTGTTTTCCTGTGCCTCTGCCTGTCTGGTAATATTTTATGGGATGTCATATTTTACATTATTGTGTGCTGGATTTCATTTTTTAGATATTCCTTTATATATTTTTGAGTTTTGTGTTGGGATGTACTTAGGTTACTTGGAAATAGTTTGATCTTTTTGTGGTTTGCTTTAAAGCCAAGTGAGATGGATCCAGAACAGACTTCAGTCAATAGCTAATTTGGACCCACTGCTGAGTCTATACCTTTCTGAGAACTCTATCTAATGCCATATGTGGAGTCTTTCCATTGTAGATAGTGGAACTACTACCTCTTTTAAGCCTTGTGTGAGTTCTGGGGATTGTTCTGCCTGCTTTTTCTACTTGTTATTTCCCTGGCCTTGACAGTGGCTTACTAAGCTTTTACGAATCCATCCTCAGCTGAAGACTTGAGGGGAAACTGTACATCTCCAGGGCCCACTCTCTGCCACTCTCCTTTGTTTGGAACTCTTCTCTGTGAATTTTAGCTACCAAGGACTCCTTGAACTTTGAACTCTGTCTTCTTAGCTCAGGGTCCTCACCAGGCTCTGTTTAGCTCCTCTTTCCCGGGGCTACAGCCTGGAAATTGTTCTGGGCAGTAATCTCAGCCACCTGTAGTGCTAGCTTTCTTTCCTTCAGGGGTCACTGTCCTGTACTGCCTATTGTTTGAAAACTGTTGTTTTATATATTTTCCAAATTATTTCATTGTTTAAATTAAGAGACTCTATCTAGTTTCTGATACTCTATCATGCCAGAAGTGGAGGTTAGCAATATTCTTTTTATTATTGCACTATTAGTATGCATACTTATAATAATATATCTGCTCAAAATTTGTTCCTTCATTTATTGATTTACAAATCTTTATTGAGATCCCACTCTATGCTAGACTCTATATTAGTCACTGCAAACACTTCATAAGTCATCTTACCTTCCCCCAAAGGATGGACAATGTAGTGATAAGGAAAATCTACATACAGATAATTGCAAAACTAAGCTCTGATAGATTTTTTAATGGTCACCAATTCTTATCCAGACATGTATGCCTCTTTGTAATGTGACTTTGCCACTCCTCTTCTCACCTTTAAATCGGGACTAGACTTCTGAAGTGGAAATGATATCGTGTAAGTTTTGCAGCCTGAGCCTCAAGAGACCTTACAACTTCCACTTTCACGCTCTTGGAAAGCTATTCTGAGACCTCCATGCTAGACATCAGGGTGGCTTGATGGAGGTTATAAGGTTACGCAGAGGAGAACAAAGACCCCCTGGTCAATAGCCATCAGCAGTTGCTAGACCAGCAGACTTTCTAGGTGAATGCAGCTTCAGGAGTGAGCCTGGAGAAGACCAGCAGAAGGACATCACAGCCAATCCACAGAATCATGAATAGTAATAAATCATTTTTCTTAAGCCACTGAGTTTTGGAGTCAAAATGAAACAAAAGCATTGTTAATATCCTTCCCCGAACTTTTTACAATAGCTCTACCCGCAGGAATAGTTGCCACCTGTGATATTTGAGGCATTTGTTTTTAGACCAATTCATCGGCTGCTCAATTAATATCACGTTGTATTGCCACGGGCCACGCAATCTATCTGGTATGTCTCCTTGGCTAAATCAGAAGCTCTTTAAAGGCAGCGCCTTTTTCTTAATTGCATTCCCAGTGCTTTGGCAGGAATGGTAGTTCAAGAAAGTGTTTGATGATATTGATAAAAATGTTAACGATCACATTTCAACCAGCTTATGAAGTATCCTGGGTATCTTGGTTCAACAGATACTATAAATGCTCATGGGGATTGTATGAAGTGCCAGGCACTGTGCTTTCAGAAGCATTATTATTGTTGTCAGTATAATATTATTATTTAAATCATCACAACAACTTTACGAGAAAGTGAGATTTATCCTTATTTTATAGTTACAGTATCTGAGACTCAGAGAAGCAAAATCCTTGTTTCAAACACACACACTTCACAAGTGGCAGAGCTCAGATGAAAGCCTGGATATCTTGCCTCCAAGAACAGAACTTTTTAAGGAGCTGCTCAGAAATAGGCAGGTAAGATGACTGTGAGATCTTCAGAGCAGTGCGGGGTAGGCCGGTTGGCATGAAAGCGCTATGAGGCCCCTTCCTCCTGGGGCCTTGGAAGGAACTGTGCTATAGGACACATGAGTTAGCAAAGGGCAGCTGAAGAGTGGAGGGTGGAAGGTCACACCGTGTTCAGACAACAGCCCTCCTGAGTAACTCAGAGCCTGCCTTCCCCAGGACGAGCCGTGCTGGACTGACACCCTTATTTCTGACCATTTGACGTCTTGTCTTACTGAGTGCCATGGCCTAGTCTCAGGCAGTAGCAACACAAAGTCACCCCATGGCATGCTTGCCAGCCAATTCAGGGAGATCATTTGGGGTAAAGAGGATAATGGGTGGAAAAACGGGCTATTTTGACGCAGTGTTTTGGGTATTCTAAAGGTAACTGCACTACGAATATGAGGCAATTTGGATCAGCCCCGCAGCCATGAGGAGGACAAAACATTAAAATGATAGAAATATATGGACCATTTTTTTCTCATGGTTTTCCATGTAGACAGGATCTAGGATCTTTCAAGGCACCTGCAGAAGTAGGTCTAAAAGCAAAACGGGAAAAAATAGAGGACAGGAATGGTCATATTTTTCAAAAGCATGAAGAATTTAGTTGACTGGATGCTGAAAAGTTTATTTATTCAGTTAATGATGATGATAATAATATTAATTATAATTAATGTATGTTGAGAAATAACTGTGCCAGGTGCTATGTGAAACCTCTGGTTTAATGGTAGCAAAATTAAAAGAAAGGACGCAGATATCTCTTTGCTCACGGAATTTGCAATCTAGGAGAAGGAGACATACTTTAATCACATAACATATATAATTACAAATTATCATAAGAGCTATGAAGAAAGAACTGGGTGCCATGATTTAAACAAATGGCAGGGAACATGTAAATTAGATTAGAGGATCAGGAAAAGCTTCTCTGAGAAAGTGAGATTTGACATGAGCCTTAAAGCCTTGGAGACCAGAAAAAAATAGATCCAATGGAAACATACGTATCTGTGGTAGGCACAGGAATGAATAAAAGACATTGCTATAAGATCAGTTGTGGTACGGCTCTCAAACAGTTTGGTTAAGGAGCTTCCAGTCCCAGAAATAATTGCTAAAGCGAGAAGACCATTTACTTATCTGAAATCAAGCAGCTAGACAAGGTGATTTCTCCATAAGCCCCTAGAGCTGGGATTCTGCAGCCCCGAATGATCTTCATTCAGGACAAGTGGCATGAAAGGGCAGGTAACAAGCCATTGATTATGAGGGACTGTCACGATTGTCTCCACGGTGGCCTTAGACAAGACTATGCTGTACACAACTCTGATGGCACTATTCATATTTTCTGTAAAATAAGTCTTAATATCCAAACATTTAAAAATCTTTCCTCCAGGAAACATTTTTACAAACCAACAAAGAGAACTCGGCAGGCTGTGCTGACCAGCCCGACAGACCACAAATCAGGCTGATTCGGCAGTGAGTCACTAACCTCCAGGGCTCAACGTCCCCCTTGGAGGAATGAGAACAGCCACTGCAAACTGCTCTCTGAGAACCTAATAATTAGCTGTTTTGCAAAAAAGTGTTGCTCTGCTTCTGGTGGAGTTCTGCTCTCTTTGACATCAGAATGGAAGATCAGCAGGGGGCTGGCCAGTGGCAGTCTGGAGTGGCTCTCAGTGGGAACTGGCCGAGCATATAATTATGTCATGAGTCAAGCTCTCTCCAGGGATGTAAGATGACCAGAGGAAAATGAAATAACATTATATCCCACATGAATAAAGGCACTGGTGGAGTAAGCTGACTCCTGAGAAAGAAAACTCAGGCTAAGAAGTTTCCCAGCACTTAAACGTCTTATGACTTGTTCCTGTTCCCCTTCTCTTAAGATGAAGGGATTATATGGGCACGATTGATGCCTTTGCCTTAATCCCAGAGGAGCAAGTGACCAGAGAGGACAATCCACAGGGATAGATAACCTTGGTAACAAACAAAAGGCCTTTTAGCTGAAAAGCTTCTTATATCATTTCGCTCCAACAGAGAACTGTTTACTCAGGAAGAAATTAGACTGACGAATGTTGTGGTGGGAGTTAAATATTTTTTCCTTGCTTAACCACTTCCAAAGGTCTATTTTTATGTGTCCAGGAATAGCAGCCTGTTTGTTGTGGTTGTGTCCGTTCTCCCTGTCGCTTCTTTCTGGTCAACGTCCGAGGAGGACTTAGCCTCTTGGCGCAGTGGCGATGCAGTAGCCGGAGCCAAGTTAGTGTGACCGGCGCTGCTCCCCACCCCCCACCCCCGCCCCCACTGCCTCTGTCTGCTTCCCAGACGGTGTGGTTAGCCGGGGCTTCTGCTCAGTTCACCAGAGAAAAACAGTTAGAGGGCAGCCCCAGGGGTTAGAGACATCAAAATAGGGATGACAATCTTTTAGGATGATTTCCAGAAGGGTTATTTTAGACAGAAAGTGCAGAAATAGGAAATACTCTGAGTGGGAAAGAATAAGTAGAATTTGATACTTACCTCTCCTCAGTCAGTAGCGATATTTCTGAAGGAAGCAAGCAGTAGGGTGGAATTTGCAACAGGATTTGGGAGATAGCGAGCGTATCTCACGGAGAAAGCACAATGCAAGATGGAGTCTGCTGTACGCTTTGCGGGAAGTCAGGCAAAAGAGATATTTAAAGGTCAGTCTCTATTTGTTCAATGTGAACATTAAAGTTATCTACTTGGGGATGAGGAGTAAAGTGTTGAAGCAGAAAGAGGAGAAGTATTTGAAAGAGACCACAGATTTTAATTTCATATTCATCCCTGGAAGGTGGCTGTCCATACAGGGACGTTTTCCTTTCAGTTGAAGTTAAGTAGGTGATAGGATTAAAAGCAACACACCTACACATCCTTACCTTCAAAATAAAGATAAAGAGCCTTGGAATTACAATGGCTCTCATGTTAATATCCCTGAAATGATGGTGCTGAATCAGTCAGTGAGCACTGACCGGCTGCCTACTTGATAATTATGTAGTTACAATGAGACGGGACTAGAGCACTGGGAGGGACCCAGAAAGAAGGACCTTGTAGCAAAGGCCTCTGCAGAGTGATCACTGTGCAGTGTACTGTTTCTTAATGAACAAATTCTGGGAGAAACCAAGCAACTTTCCTTGCCTCCTTCCTCACCCTCTGCTCCAACCCACATGGAAAATAATCTCAAGGATGTTACACGTGAATGTGAAGCTAACGGATCTAAATGGATCACCCAGCCGACCATCATCTGCCCAGATCTCTTTCATGGGTCATGATTCCAGGCATTAGAGATTCAGTTATTTAAATCTTGCAGAAATATTTTAGTTTTCAAAGTCATCTACTACCATATTTCTTTTATGACAATTTTTTCTTTTATATTTCACATTTCCAAAATTGGGATGCATCTCGAAATTGATGAATATGTGTATCTAACCTGGACGTGTCCTCACTCCTCTCGTACAATATCCAGGAAGTAATGTAAAAAGTAAATAGACCTCTGAAGTAAAGGACCTTAACATGTGTTATGGTCTAAATTGTTGTATGGTCTAAATCGCAGTACCTCAGAATGTGACTGTATTTAAACAAAGGGTCTTTAGGAGGTAAAATCAGGTCATTAGCATGGGTCCCAATTCAATGTGACTATTGTCATTATAAGAAAATGAATTAGGAAGGACACAGACATGCACAGGGGGAAAAACCCTTGAAGATACAGGAAGAAGATGGCCATCCGCAAGCCAAGGGGAGAAGTTCTCAGAAGAAACCAACCCTGCTGACACCTTGTACTAGTCAGCTCAGGTTGTCATAGCATAATAGCACAGACTGGGTGGTTTATCCAGTAGAAATGTATTTCTCATTGTTCTGGAGGCTGGGAAGTTCAAGAGCAAGGGACCAGCAGAGTCAGTTCCCCAGTGAGGTTTCACTTCCTGGTTTGCAGACCACCATGTTCTCCCTATGTCCTCACGTGGTGGAGAGATGGCTCTAAAGTCTCTCTCTCTTCTTATAAGGGCACTAATCCCATCAATAAGGCTCTACCCTTATTACCTCAAATAAACCTAATGATCTCCCAAAGGCCCCATCTTTAAATATCATCACATTGGGGTTTAGGACTTCAACATATGGACTGAGAGGGGGCACGATTCAGTCCACAGCGTACCTTGATCTTGATCTGCTGCCTCCATATCTGTGAAGAAATAAGTTTCTGTTGTTTAACCCTCTTAGTCTGTGGTACTTTGTTGTGACAGCCCTAACAAACTAACACAAGGTGTCATTAGTTGCAGACTAAAGTGAGCTTCATGGGCAGTGAGGCCAACTGGAAGGGACACAGGGGGCCAGGAGGAGCCATAGGAAACATCTTAGTCTGTTTGTGCTGCTATAACAAAATACCTGAGACTGGGTAATTTATAAAGAACAGAAATTTATTTTCTCATAGTTTTGGAGGCTGGGAAATTCAAGACCAGGTGCCAGCAGGTTTGATGTCTGCAAGGGCTGCTCTGCTTCCCAGATGGGCCCTTGAGCTTTCACACGGTAGGAAGGAAAAGGCTGAATGATACGTAAAGCCTCTTTCTCATTTGCTAAGGTTTTGCCCTCATGACTTAATCACCTCCAAAAGGAAGCTCCTCTTAATACTATCACATTGGCAATTAAATTTTGGCACATGCATTTTGGAGGGGAATAAATGTTCAAACCGTAGTAGGGACAATACAAAAAAAAATTCAAAAATTGTCCAAATGGCAAAGAATGGCTTTTTTCCAGATGTCAGATCTCTCTACAAAGAACACCAGCTCCTTCTCTAACTTTGTAGAGTGGCAGTGGAATATTGTACTGGATAATTGCCCTTAGTTGTGTCATTTTGCTTTGTTATCAAATATCAACTCTTTCAGGAAGCCTTCTCTATTTCCATAACTTTTTTCCAACTGGTCAGCTTTTCCTTCCCATTTCCCTCACTGTGGCTATTTCTATATGAAGCCAAAATAATGAGTCGAGTCTGTCAAGTCAGTTGGAAAAACAGATCATTCAAAGTGGTTGATAACATCCAAGTTTAGACAGTGTCCTCAAAAGAGCCCTTTTGCACAAGCCCCTTTCTTTGTAGAGTTAAAGCTTTTCCTCCACTCCCGAATATTATCTTTTAAGAATTTCAAAACATTATTTATAGGATCTCTGTGAAATAGCTTTGGATGCTCTTGGTAGAGGAGATGTGGTAGGGAATCAAATTAGATTGGGTCACAAGGGAAAGTGTCTATAAGAAATATGAATGGGACCCAAGGGAAATGAAAATTGAAGAGAAACCAAACTCGAGCTGCACATTCTCATTTTGCCAAGTTAGACTTGGATTATGTCATCATATGTAATTTCAAGGAATGGGCAAACCAGTTTGGATAAAAGAAAAAGTGATCTGACTTGCTTCCCAAAATATGAATTGAACCAGAGAGAGAGAACTTTTTTGGATGCAAAATAAATGTCCCTGATATCTTTTCCCCCTGTTATTTATTCTTTTTTTTTTTTTTTCAGCATAATATGAGGGTACAGATGTTTAGGTTACGTGTGTTGCCCTTGCCCCCCCTCCCCCCCTCAGCTGTTATTTATTCTTAATGAGCCTCATTAATTTTCATCCTAAATGAGATGCAAAATGTTGGAGTTACATAAAAATGATCATTTCCAGGTTATATATAATTTTTCACTCTTTGGTATCAATATTATTATGTTTAGTTCAACTAAAGGTAAAATTTTACTTCTTACTTATAGCTGCAGGACATATACCCTATGTGTATGCCTTGTCCTCTCACCTATAATTCTGTTTTAAATTTCTTCTGTATTTCCTAAAAGGAAGTCCTGAGTACTTCATAGATGTATCAGTTTGCTATTGCTGTGTAACAAACCAACTCAAACTTAGTAACTTAAAACAACAGAAGTCTGTTTTATTCATGATCTGGTAGGTCAGCAATTTAGGCTGCATTCGCTGGATAGTAGTGTTTATCTGGGCCTAGTCTCAGCTGATCTCAGCAGGGGTTCACTCACACTTCTTCAGTCAACTATCACAATAGCTGAGGGTTGCTTGATTGTGAGTGCTCCTCCAGGGCATCCCTTGGTGCCCAGCAGAATAGCCTGTGCTTGCTCTCAGGGCAGCTGGTTCCCAGAGCAGCAAGCAGACGAGCTTCAACGCGCGAGCACTTTCCATGCCTCTGCTTGTATCGCAACTGCTAGGGACCCAGGGGCCTAAAGTTGCCACATAGCTAAATCTCCGATCAGTGTGAGGCACACGGCCAAAGCGCTTGGACACAGGGAAAAGTGAGCAGATTCAGACTGTTAATGCAGACAATCTGCACGAGTAGGTATTTAAAAAGTTTGTTTATAATAAGAATTAAGAGGTACCTAATTTTTCCTACTTTCACAATTTATTGTGTGAATAAACATAGTAACTCTTACTTTGCCAAGGGGCATATGTGTCATCATTCAAATAACATTTCTTTTTCTTCTGAGATCAAGAAATTATAGAAAGCCTGTTATGGACTAAATGTGTGTGTTCCTCTCCCACCCCCAAATTCAAATATTTAAGCCCTAACCCCTAGAGTGGACCTCTAAGGAAGTGATTAAGGTTAAATGAGGTTGTAAGGTGGAGCCCCGACATGATGAGATTCAGGTCCTTATGAGAAGAGACACCAGAGAGCTGCTCTCTGTTTGTCTTCATGTACACGCAGGGACAAAAGTCCATGTGAGGACATAGAAGGTGGCCGTCTGCAAGCCAGGAAGAGAGCCCTCACCAGAAACTGAAATTGCCAGCACTTTCATCATGGACTTCCAGCCTCTAGAACTGTGCGAAAATACATTTTGGGTTGTTTAAACCACGCAGTCTGTGGCAATTTTTTTTTTTATGATAGCTCTAGAAGACTAAGACAAAATCATAGAAGAAACTGCTCTCCTTAGATTTTGAACTAAACATTACAAATTTGAGGACATTTTAATTTTTGTGTGTGTGATACCGGCAATCAACCATCCAAACAAGCAACCACTGGATAACACTGAAACCACCTGCACTCTGTTGTTCTAGAAAAAGTTAACAGAGTGCTTAGCCTTCTGCCTGATACTTCACACACATTAACATCTTTAATCGTCTCAAAAAATCTGAGATAATTGTTATTCTTACCATTTTACAGATGAAGAATCTCAGTGTCAACAAAATTAATTATTTGTTCCAATCAGCGCAGCCAGTAAGTGGCAGAGTGGACACTCAGACTGTGGTCTGTCTCCAATGCCCATCAAAACCCACCCTTGTGGTGCGCACTGCCACTTACCAGAGCTACCTGAGCATCCCGGGCTCTGCCTTCCCCGTGAGGGAAACGTCGGCGCCTGCACAGGAGATAATCCAGTGGGGGAGGCTGAAGAGACTCCTCCCCGCCCAGAGGAATCTGTCATCAAATACGCACAGCATCTGGGAGTGAGCTTTGACTCAGTCAGCTGAGTAGCACTTCTGAGAGTAGGTGGTCATTAGCTGACAAGGGACATCCAGGTTGAGAGGCAGGGGCTGACTTTTAGGGTTCTGAAACATCTTACCTATGATATTTTCAGTTGCATTTTGTGTAGGTCCTTTACACTCATCTTTGAATCTAAGCCAAGGTAATCCTCTGTTTTCTTGAATAAAAGATATATAATAGAAGGAAAATGAGATTATTAAAATAAATGAACAAAAAAAGCCAATTGACACCACGTGGAGAAGAACTCACCATTATGAAAATTGTAAGGGTGTTTGTGTCCTTCCACACATACTTACTTGAGGAGAGTGTGGACTGAGAGGGTGCGGGAAATCTGAAAGGACACACCATTGTTTACACTTTTGGGGAAAGAGCCTAGAGCAACTACCAGAGCCACCAGGGCAATTAGGGACCCTGAGGGAACCCTGGTAACATTTTGGCCTTAGTAGAAAGGGACTGGAAAGAATGAGTCCACCATGGTTAGGCCAGGAAATCTCAATCACTTTGTCTTTGGACACTCCACATCTGTGCACCCAACAATGGTGCCTTGGAGCCTGTGTGTGGCGGTAATTCTCCACCACTGCTTTCTCCGCGTTCCAGTGTGGCTGGGAGCTGTATCACATGTCTTTTGTTTAGGACGTCATCTCTGGGATGGAACACCAACTTCAAAGACAGGTGGCAGGAAAGGAGAGGTTAACCGACTGTGGGCAGTGTCCACCTGAGTGGTCACCTATGGCCCTGCACAGTGGTGGCCACTGGGAGTCTGGCCCAGTGAGCTCGTTAGAGACTGAAGCTGACAAGCGCAGGGGCGCTGGCTAGAGTCCTGTTACATTCATTTTCCTTCATGTAGGGAAACATTCCCTTCACAGCCGGAGGCCGCCGTCACGTGAGCTTGTGTCCCCGTCCCCGGGTGAGAATGTGAGAATGTGGATGAGTCAGCACAGCCGGAGCCATTGCTGGCAGGGGAGTGTCTCAGGAATGATGCGCCATATCACCAAATAATCAGAAGAGGATTGAAAGCAGAGAAACTACAGCCGTTTCTTGATGAACTCAGTGATTTTGAATAATCAGGATAATTCAGTTTCAGATTTTCTTCCTCACTACCTGATCACTCTCACAAACAACTTAGAATATGACCCTCTTTGATTTCTTAATTTTTTCCTGTAAGTACAGTTTTCAGGCTAAGTTTGAAGATCTAGAGTCACCTGAATTTGGCTCTGATAGATGGAGGTTTCAATACATCCCAATACAAAACTCATTCATTATATTATTTGTTTATTCATATTACTTTATTTTGAAAAAATAGACTTTATTTTTAGAACAGTTATAGATTCATAGGAAAATTATGAAGATAGTACAGAGGGTGCCATATAGCTCCACATCCAGTTTCCGCTATTATTATTATTATTTTTAGAGATGGGATCTCACTTCGTCGCCCAGGCTGGAGTGCAGTGGCACAATGACAGCTCATAGCAACCTTGAACTCCTGGGCTCAAGCGATTCTCCTGCCTCATCCTCCCAAGTAGTGAGACTATGGGTGTGTGCCACCACTCCAGCTAATTTTTAAAATTTCCTTTTTTAGAAATGGGGTCTTGCCATGTTGCTCAGGCTGATCTTGAACTCCTGGCCTCAGGCAGTCCTCCCACCTCAGCATCCTGAGCCTCTGGGATTACAGGTGTGAGCTGCCGCACCCGGCAGGTTCCCTCTTACTGACGTTTTGTATTAGTGTGGTTCATTTGTCACAATTAATGATTCAGTGTTGATAGATTACAGTTAATTAAAACCCCTAGTTTATTCTGATTTCCTGTTTTTACCTACTGTCCCTTTTCTGTTCTAGGATCCTATTCAGAATGTCACATTGCGTTTAGTTGTCATGCCTCTTCAGGTTCCTCTTGGCTGTGACAGTTTCTCAAAAGTTCCTTGTTTTCGACGGCCTTGACAGTTTTGAGGAGTCCAGATGAGGTCTTCTGTAAAACGTCCCAATGTTGGAATTTGTGTGGTGTTTTTCATGATTAGATTGGGGTTATGGGCTCTGGAGAGGAAGACTACAGAGGAAAAGCACCATCACCTCATATGTAGGGAATATTCTCTCAGCTTGACCACTGTCGATATTGGCCATGACCACCTGACTCCGGTAATGTTTTCGGGTTTCTCCACTGCACAGCGATTCTCCCCCTTCCTTTCCCAGACTGTGTTCGTTGGAAGGGAGTCACCATGCCCAGTCCACAGTTGAGGAGTGGCAAGTCATGTTGTCCCTTCTTGAGGACAGAGTATCTACAATTCTTCTGCGTGGGAGATTTGTCTCTTCTCCCCTGTTTATTCGTTCAATAATTTATTTATATCAGTATGGACTAATAGATATTTATTTTCTACTTTTAGGTGTAATCCAATATTATTTATTCTGTTGCATAAATTCTTCCAGCTTTGGCCATGTGGAGTCCTTTCCGGTGGCACCTGTGTTCCTTCGACAGACCCCCATCAGTGTGTGTGTGTGTGTGTGTGTGTGTGTGTGTGTGTGTATTTATGTCAGCACCTGCTTTCTGATACTGCAGAATGTAATGCCCTTCTTTTTCTCTGATAATTTTTTTTGTTCTGAATTCTTCTTTGTCTGAAATTAATATTGCTACTCCAGCTTTCTTTTGGTTAATGTTAACATGATATAATTTTTCACCGCTCCTTTACTTTTGACCTTTTGATGTCTTTAAAGTGAGTTTTTTTTCTTTAGACAGCATATAGTTGGTTCTCTTTTTCTTAATCCACTCTGACAATCTTTTTTTAAAATTGGTTTATTTTGGTCATTCACATTTAAAATAATTATTGATGTAGTTGAATTAGTATCTATCATATTTATAACTGTTTTGTAATCATTGCATTTATTCTTTGTTTCTTTTTGTTCTTCCTCTCAATTAGTCTGTTAAAGTTGCCTTAACAAAATACCACAGACTGGGTAGCCTGAACAATAGAAACTGATTTTCTCACAGTTCTGGAGGCTGGAAGTCCAGAACTTTGGCAGGTTCATTTTTTTTTTCCTGAGACCTCTCTCCTTGGCTCGCAAACCTCTGTCTTTTTGCTGTGTCCTCCTGTGTTCTTTGCTCTGCGAATGTGTCTTAATCCCTTCTTATGAGGTCATCAGTTAAGCTGGATTAGGGCCCGTTCTGATGGCCTATTACCTCTCTAAAGGCCCTATCTCCAAATATAGTCACATTCTGAGATACTGGGAACTTCATCATATGACTTTGGGGGTGGGGATGGGGTAAAATTCAGCCTTTCACACTCTCTTTTTCTACCTTCTCTGATTTAATTGAGTATTTTGTATGATTCTATTTTCTCTTCTCTCTTAGCTTAACAGTTATACTTTTCTTTAAATTTTTAATAGTCCCCTAAAGCTTGCAATATATATTTACAACTAAGGTAACCTCATGTACCACTTCACCTTAGTGCGAGTAACTTATAACAATGTAGCTCCAGTTCCTTCCATTGTAGCACTGCTTTCGCTTATTTCACTTAGCCACATGCTACAGTCATCCACATTATCACTCTAAACAAATATTATCTTTTAGGTGAATTAAGGATAAGAAAAAATGAAGACTACATTTTACATTTATTTACTCCTCTCTCCAGTTCTTCCTTTCTTTTTGAAGATCTGAATTTCTGACCTATATCATTCGTCTTCCTCCTGAAGGACTCTTAGCATTTCTTGTAGGGCCATTGCTAGATTTGAATTCCCCCAGTTTTTGTTTGCTTAAGAAAATCTTTCTTTCTTCTTCATTTCTGAAGGATAATTTCCCTGGATATAGAACCCTAGCTGGGTGGTTTTGTTTTCAATGCTTAAATATTTCACTTTACTCTCTTCTTGCTTGCATGGTTTCTGATAGGAAGTCTACTTTAATTCTTACTCTTGTTTCTCTGTAGCTGAGGTGCTGTTTTCTGCACAGTGTTCTCTGAATCTCCTGGATCTATGATTTGGTGTCCTCATTAATTATGGAAAATTCTCAGCCGTCATTACCTTAAATATTTTTCTGCCTGTTTTCTCTTTCTTCTTCTTCTTCTTCTTGTATCCTAATATATATCATACCTTGGAAATTATCCCACAGTTTTATGCTTTGTTCTTTTTTATTCCATTCTTTTTTCAGTTTGGGAAGCTTCATTTTTTTTTTCTTTTTGACCATGTACAGTTGATCTTGTGATGAGCCCATCAAAGGCATTCTTCATTTCCATTTCTGTTACTTCTTTTTTTAAACTGAGCTAATATCTCAGGAGGGACCCCTAAATAATGAGGGACAGGATTTCTAGCATTTTCTTTTGATTCTTAAGAGTTTCCGTCTCTCTGTTTATGTTACCTATTTGGTTTTGCACATTGTGTACATTTTGAATTAGAGTCTTTAATATATTAATCATAGTTATTTTAAATTTCCTGTTTGATAATTCCAAAATCCGTGTCATACCAGAGTGTGATCTAGTATTTGTTTTTCTCTTCAGATTGTGTTTTGGCTTTTTTTTTTTCTTTCTTTTATTTTTTTCATTGTTACCTTTTAGCATGCCTTGAATTTTTCATTAATTGATAGATATGATATATCAAGTAAAAGGAACTGAGTAAAGAGCCTTTAGTGTGAGGTTTTATGCTATTAAGGCTAGGAGGTGGGCTACGTAAGATGCCAGAGACTTCGAATTCCTCAAGTGTCCTTGTTTTTTGTCCACGCTGTGGTCTTTCAGCTTCCCTAAGCACTCTTCCTTAAATAAAGCCTGCACCTTGCAGCTCTTTCAGCTGTGACCCACTGTTGTACTGGAACCCAGCCGATACGGTGGTAAGGGATGGGAGAGGGGACACATTCTATAATCTTATGATTAAATCTTAATTTTTATTTATTTATTTTTTGTGTGGGCCTGTCTCCCTGGGCTATTATCTTCATAAGTATTTGTTGGTCTTTTTCCTTCTCCTCACCCTCCTACTTTTCTAGTTAAATGAGACAGGAAGGCTAGAGGGTGAGTAAGTATCCTGCCTGTGTAGGAAGGACTCCGATAAATCTTTTTCCCTGGAGAGTAAGCCTTTGCTGTGAGACCGCTCTGTATGTATTTAAATATGCTTGCTTTTTTACCCCCTCCACTTCCCATCCCCCAGAGCCACAGGGGATATTTTGTGACTATCTTGAAAACCTGGTGGGTTTTCTAAAGGTAGCCCTCACAAAATTAAAAGGGGTTCCCTAAGACTTTGTAACTCTCATGGTAGTTCACACTCAGCCTCCAGGAATTCTCTAAAATTACCACTTACAGCTTCCTACCTGTATATGATTCCAGCAGCTTTTGCTCCAGGCAAGCAGATCTTGCCTGTGATTCTTTTTTTTTTTTTTGAGACAGAGTCTCACTCTCTTGCCTGGGGCGAGTGCCGTGGCGTCAGCCTAGCTCACAGCAACCTCAAACTCCTGGTCTCAAGCAATCCTACTGTCTCAGCCTCCCGAGTAGCTGGGACTACAGG
>CAUYSK010088381.1:0-31047 GCA_963575035.1 Avahi laniger | reverse complement strand
AAACTATTAGAATTCTAGAGGAAAATGTTGGAAATACTCTTCTAGACATTGGCCTAGACAAAGAATTTATGAAGAAGACCCCAAAGGCAATCACAGTAACAACCAAAATAAATAAATGGGACCTGATCAAAATAAAAAGTTTCTGTACAACCAAAGAAACTGTCACAAGAGCAAACAGACAACCTACAGAATGGGAGAAAATTTTCACATGCTACAAATCTGATAAAGGGCTGATAACTAGAATCTACTTAGAACTCAGGAAAATCAACAAGAAAAAATCAAACCACCCTATCAAAAAGTAGGCAAAGAACATGAACAGAAACTTTTTGAAAGACGACAGAATAATGGCCAAAAAACATATGAAAAAATGCTCAACATCTCTAATCATCAGGGAAATGCAAATCAAAACCACAATGAGATATCACTTATCTCCAGTGAAACTGACCTATATCAAAAAGTTCCAAAACAATAAGTGTTGGTGTGGATGAGGAGAGGTAGGAACACTCATGCACTGTTGGTGGGACTGCAAACTAGTGCAACCTCTGTGGAAAGCAATATGGAAATACCTTAAAGAGATACAAGTAGAACTACCATTTGATCGAGCAATCCCATTACTGGGCATCTACCCAAAAGAAAAAACAGTCTATGGAAAAGACACCTGCACCCGAATGTTTATAGCAGCACAATTGACAATTGCAAAGATGTGGAAACAACCCAAGTGTCCCTCAATACATGAGTGGATTAATAAAATGTGGTATATGTATACCATGGAGTAGTATTCAGCTTTACGAAACAATGGTGATATAGCACCTCTTGTATACTCCTGGATAGAGCTGGAATGCATTCTACTAAGTATTCCAAGAATGGAAAAACAAGCACCACATGTACTCACCATCAAATTGGTATTAACTGATCAACACGTAAGTGCACACATAAGAATAACATTTATTGGAATTCAGGTAGAGGGGAGGGGGTAGGAGGGTGGAGGGGTGGGCATATGCATACACAAAGAATGCAATGTGCACCATCCAGGAGATGGACACGCTTGAAGCTCGGACTTGTGGGGGAAGGGGGTGCAAGGGCAACATACGTAACCCAGACATCTGTACCCCCATAATATGCTGAAATAAAAAAAACCAAAAACATGACTTTGTTCTTTTTTTTAATGAGTGCTATGTTTCTAGTAGAGATAGCATTTTAAATACCAGAAAATAGTAATCTTCCCATTCCTCCAGCCCACTTTACCAGACATTATGCAAACAAAGCCATTCAATCATAAAGCTGCAGTGTAAACATTTCCTCCTTCCCTGTGTTCCTTACCCAGCTGAGAGGCTGCAGGCTGAGGGACCACAACCAGCCCAGACTTGTGAAGCTCGACCCCACCTCTTCTCCCGCGTCACCTTGCCCTGGGACATTTTACAGTGGCGCCCTCCAGCTGCAGCTCCTGTCTCCAGCCTGCCCCTTACCTAATTACTTTCATCCCCGGTGGTCTTAGTGAACCGATTGCTGACCTGTGGCCACGATGAGAAGACAGAGTGGTTCAAGGCAAACAAAAAGAGATGTCTCCAAAACATCTAGATTTTTTAAAACCTGGAAGCTCAAGCAGCCCTAGGCCCACGCAGGACGGTGGCGGGAAGCAGCCACCTCTTACAGCATGTGCGCTCTCCCGTCACTCGGCCCCCGCTGCCTGCGTCACCCACCTGCCGGGGCTGCTACACATCCGTATTGCAATCCCAGGTCACTGCCTGACTCCTGGCGCGAAGGAGGTGTCCCTGAATAAACAGCACATCGCTGCCACACTTTGCCCTCACTACCCATCCCCAATCCCAGCCTAATCAGGGATAAGAACGAACAGGAAAGGACAATTGAGGGGAAGTTTGTCTTTTGACACAAAAATTTCCCTAATGCCATCTCCACCACTTCCTGTAGGATGACAACAGCTAACGCTAAATGCACAGTCACTGCGCCGAGTGCCATCCGAGTGTTTGATACACGTCGACACGCTGAGTTCTCACAGCCGCCCAGTGAAACAGATCGTGGCCCAGAATCCTGGTTATTGCCTATTTCCCATTCTTGAAGACTACCCTTCTTAGCCTCTCTCGCAGCTACGTGTGGACGTGTGACTAAGTTCTCGCCCACTGTCTAGAAGTGGTTTATACAACTTCCAGCCAGCGCACGTAACAGGCAGGGGACTGGGCCTCTGCACGCTTTCTTCCTTCCACGGACTGAATGCAGTCTGGGGCTCTAGAACCCTTGAACCACGAGGTAACCTCAGAATGGGAGCCTCGCACAGTGGATCCAGAATCCATGACACCGTGGGCGGCCACACCAGCTGGGGACCGCCTACCTCTGGGCTGCTTGGACATGAGGGAGAAAGAGGTTTCTCTCTTGTTTAGGCCATTATGATGTTGGATTTTCTGTCACATGCAGCTGAAGCTAACCCTAGATGACACAGAAGTACAATATTTCTATCTTACAGATGCAGAAACTCAGTTTTGGTTTCGGTAACATAGAAATTTAGAACTTATAAAATTTAGATAGTTCTATCCCCTTTATGTTAATGATATGCTAAGAACACAAAAGTAAATGGAAACATCTGATGAGTATTATGTATCCGAGTAAAATCTAGTCACTTGAGGATTTTAGGTGGTCATATGTTATGTCACTTGGGAATAAGGCTTTCCTAAATTGAAAGGATTTTCTTGGGTGAAGTAGATCAAAAAGAAAACAGAACGCAGAACTTTAATCATTTAAACACTTAATTTCTCCTACACATTTAATTGAAATATGCTTTTACTTGCTAACTCTAGGCCATTTTTTATAAGCAATCTCAATTTTTTATAGGAAAGCTAAAATTCAGAGTAAGGGCTCTGAGAAATAAAACTTCCCTAGGAGAAATGCTTTGATTTAAATTTATTGCATTGTCTGATGCTGAAAAATCGTTTCCTAAAGCGGTAAAATACTTCTTTGCAATGATTCAAGCTGAACATAGCCTGAAACTCAATTCCTACTTGAAATTCAAACAATAGCTCGGTGCATACAAATTCTTTCCTTAAAAACAAAATGTATTAAATATATTA
This sequence comes from Avahi laniger, assembly GCA_963575035.1. NCBI lineage: Eukaryota > Metazoa > Chordata > Mammalia > Primates > Indriidae > Avahi > Avahi laniger. The sequence goes on along the minus strand of CAUYSK010088381.1, from coordinate 27,967 downwards.
TTACAAGGTCTGTAAAGATGAGAAGTGAGCCCAGACAGCTAGGACGGTTCTCATTTTATGCCCCAAGGCTTTCCCACCATGACACTGGCTTTGTGGACGTTGCCTGGATTCTTCCCAACCCAACCTCTTTGGTGGCTCCAGCTTCTGGAAGCTGCTCAGAGACATTGCTGCCACGCCTCCCGACTTCGGGCCACCCTCCCTCCTTTCCCTCTCCCTCGTCCCAGGCAACAGTGGCCACCTCCCCGTCTCCTGCTGGGAAGGGCACCAGCGGAGGTCTGGGAGAATGAGCTTCCTCAGAGCAATGCCTGGTCCTCTCTAGCTCTGCAGCCGGAAGCCAGCCCGGCAGAAGGCCACTGTTCTTTCCTGGGGCTCCAACAGGGGACACCAAGATGGGCAAGGGCAGCCCTAACCTCAGACGGGCCTGGAGCCAACCGGCATGCGTGAGAGCTTGCCGGTCAAGGGGGCACAAGCCACTCAGGTCTCTAGCTGAGGGGACTGTGCTCTTCTTCCCAGGGGAAGCTGGCTGTCGCCACCCCAGGGGTATGAGCAACAGGGTGGCATTCTCTCCAGAAGCAAAGGGACAGTCAAAGCCCAGGGCGGGTCGATGGTGCGGCCGCACCCCGGAGAGCGGGAGAGCCCTCAGGAGGTCGCCCTTTAGACTTCGGCGTGACTGACCTCGAGACAGCAATTGAGCCGATTTTTAAAAACCTTGGTCTCCAATTAAAAAACCCAAATTATCAAGATCCTGCCAATTTTTCTCAATGCCTCCATCTTGCCGGAAGCATCTGGCATCACTGCGGGAAAGGAATCAGGGAAACGTGCTCGGCTGCCTGGACAGTGGCTGCCGGGGTGGACGTCAGACACTTCCTCCCCCAGCGTCACCCCCGGGCAGGCAGCACGTGCGACGTCACAGGCGGCGGAAGCGGAAGACAGTGCAGCCCTGAGCCAACGGCAGCCACACGGGCACCCACGCATCCCGTCAGGCGCCAGGTGGGGTCACTCCTTCCTCGTCGGCCTCCGTGCTCTGTCCCCTAAGCACAGCCGCGATTCACCCAGCGACCGTCTCATTCCCCACACAGCTTCCGAAATGCTTTCCAAGATGCAAGTCAGGACGTCTCTGCTTAACGTCCACTCATACCTTCCTCTCGCCTGCGCAGCCGGTCACTGAGTTGGCCGCCCAGCACGCAGGCCCTTCATTTAGCGCCAACAGCTGCGGCTGCGGCCCTCTGCCCGCAGCCAGACCACCCGGGGCCTTGGCTTCCTGGCTCTTCCTGAGGGACCGTCTCTAGGCTCCCACCTGTCCCCAGCGGCGCCACGACCCGTGTCCACGTGCCGCCTGCCTGTGCTGCTGCAGTTTGCGTCCTCGAGGACAGGGGCTGTGTGGTACCCACAGTTGGATGCTGAGGCCACAGCAGACCTGGGGACACCGCAGGCCTGGCACCCTGGAGGCAGGTCAGCAGTGAAGGCCACAGACACTCTGAGGAGGCCAGGCCGGGACAGCCCGGGCTGGGCCAGGTGGAGGGAGTCACCTCCTGCGCCCCACGGGCACTCCCAAGGTGCCAGACCCCTCGTGGTTAGTTCCCAGGGCAGCCACGAGGCCGTGTCCTCCGCTTGGACACTTTCCCGCCTCTCTGCCTCCTTATCCTCCTCTCGCCCCGGAGCCTCCGCTCAGAGGACAGCTCCTCTGCGGGGTTTTCCCTCCTGCCCCACCTCCCAGAGCGCAGCTTCTCTATCTGGGGGTTCCTGCGGCATTTCTCGTGCCCCTTCTTCTCGGAAGGGGGGTAGGTGACAGATTTCAAAACCCCAGGTGACGCCTTCTAGAGGACACCCTCGCTTTTCAGGGAACAGGACCTCTGGGAAGTCAGGGACAGTCAGGCAGGATTCCCACAGGGGCCCTGAGTGCTTGCCGGACGGTGGCTCGTCTGTTCAGAAGCAAGAGCCCCCGATCGTCTCAAAAGCTGCCACGGAGCGGACAGCGCCAGGCCTCAGACCCTCTGGTCACCACGGCTCTTCTCCTGGGGTGAAGAGGGAACATCTGCCTCCCTCCCTCTGACCCCTCCCCAGCCGCAGCCGCTCCAGGCAGCTGGGGGCGAACTCCCTCCCTCCCCTTGTGGAATGAAACTGAGTTTCTCTATCATCTTAGCTGGTGGCTACTGTCCCCAGCAGCCACCAGAGGCCCAAACAGAAGAGCACCTGCAGGGGTCCCTTTGAGGTGGCCTCACCGTTGGGGGTCGGATTGGTTGTGTCATTGAAGCCCACACGGTGTGAAAGTTTAAGACTATTTAGTACTTACAGGCCAGGGTGGGAGGAGTGTGTACACGTATGTACACACACACACACACACGCAGTCAGAGGCTCAGGCAGGGAGGGAGCAGGGGCCTGTTATCCAAAAGCAGGAGCTCAGCCCGTGGGCAGAGAGGTGCAGAGTCCTTATCTCTGGCCACCCGCTGGAGCTGTCCGGGTGCAGTACAGGACCAGCAGTGGCGTCGAAGGAACTGAGCCCTGCTTCTGGCATGAAAAAAGTAAACTTACATTTAAGAATGGATGCCAAGGCCACGTGAAATTAGGAGGATTCCCTGTGCTGCCCCATTTCCCAGTGCCACCTGCCAGCCTCTGCCCTGCTGCGGAGGGAATATTCTTTGGCCAACCATCCCCGCTAACCTCCAGCCTGACTCAGAAAAGCAGGTCACATAGCCCCGAGCTGGTGAGGAGGCCGCGGAGGGTCTGGGCACCTAAGGCTCCCCTTCTTGATCTCGCCTGCATTAACCTTTGTGTGTGTAGTCTGCTTCCCGGTGTCGCCCGGGCCCTGTGCTTGCAGGAGGGCTGCACGTGGCCCCTGCGGCACTGCAGAGCCACCCAGAGCCTCCCTGGCTGCGTGGCTCATTGAGGGCCCCTCGTGGCTGTCCCCGGGAAGAGCCCTTCCCAGGACTTCTCTCAACCCTCTCCTGCTTCCCCAGCAATGAAATCAGGAAGCGTCAGGGCTTTGCCTGGGGCCAACCATGAGAAATGGCCGCAGGTGGAACTCTGCAAATTAAGAGGACCTGGTATCCCAGTCCGGGCGGGAATCGAACATTTGCAGGGCTCGGGATGAGGGTACAATTGGAGGCACACATACCATATGTCTAAAGATGTCAAAGATATACATCAAGCTGGTGAACTGCTGGGTAGAATCTATTTTATGCTTCTGCCTTGATAAACCAGTTTTCATAAACTCCATTGACATGCCACCCCAAACAGCCATCCTTTGGTGACCCCTCCAGCCTAGGAGTCCATACCCCAGAGCCCTTTACCATCTGGACATCGGACCTGGGGCAGAAGCCCTCGCAGTCCCTGGGTGCAGGCTTGGAGCATTTGGGCAGAGACTTCCAGGGTCCCCAGCACTTGCAGCATGACCGGCTGTGAGAGGACACAGCTCTAGACTGGCATGTGCTTTTGGCTCTGCAGATGGCTTGTCTGCAAAGACAGTGCCACCAGAGTAGGACCACAGTGAAATCCTCTAATGTAGAGGCCTGGGCCATTCTTGCTCAGATCTCAAGGCGGTTCTTTTTGCTGTGTTAGAATCAGGTTTTAGTAATCTGAGCCAGGATCCAATAATAAGAATAGCCAATATTATTGAACACTAAATGTATCCTGCATATTTTAAGCATTTTGCACATATGACCTGGTTCAATTCTAACAATTTTATGAGACAGGTGCTGTTATTTATATCCCCTTTAGAGAAAACTTAGGAACAGAGATTAAGAAAGTACCCAAGGCCTCAAAGCTAGTAAGTGGTGTAACCACATTAAAACCCAGGTAGCTGTCACTGAATTTCTGTGTTCTTAACCATTACAGCCTACACTGCTTTGTCAATGTACCATATTAATAATAATTATACCCAATCAATGTCATTAGCCACATTAACAGAATTAAAGGAAAAAAACTAGTGGTCATCTTGATACAGAAAATGCATTTAATTAAATTCAATACCCATTCATGAAAGAACTGAGCAAACTAGAAAGAGAATGTAATCTGATAATAATATAATCTTATGAAGATTATTTTACCAAAAACCTATAGTAAACCTTATACTTAATGATCAAATATTGAAAGCTTTATCCTTGAGAGCAGGAACAAACAAGGGATAACTGCTAATGCCGATTCTATTCAGGAAAAAAGAGAGCACACATCAATTAACAACATCAGGAATGAAAGTTGGCATTACTACAGATTCTACGATATTAAAAGGACAGGACGGGGATATCATGACCAACTTTATGCCAATAGATTTGACAACTAAGTGGAAATGGAAAAATTCCTTGAAAGACACCATCTCCTACAGCTCACTCAAGCAGCAGCAGATAACCTGACTAGCCCGGTATCTACAGAGAAACAAGCTGTAGTTAAAAATCTTTCCCCAAAAAACCTCCAGGTCCAGATGGTTTCACTGGTGAATTCTACCAACCATTTAAGAAAACAATACTGATTTGACACAAATTCTTTCAGAAAATAGAAAAAGCAGGGATATTTCTTTAAAAAGATATTACAAGAAAACTACAGACCATTTCTAATGAACATATACTACAAAATTTTCAACAAAATACTAGTAAATCGAATCTAGCAATATATGAAAAGAATTAGACACCATGATCAAGTGGGGTTTATCCCAGAAATGCAAAGTGCGTTTAACACTAAAACCACTCAGAAAACAAAACACAAAAACCAAACCACAATGTAATTTACCATATTAACAAATCAAAAGAGAAAAATCATGTGATCATTTCAAGAGACGTTGAAAAATTATTTGGCACAAGCCAACATCCATTCCTATTAAAGCATCTTGCAAACTAAGAATATAAGGGAACAGTCTCATCCTGATAAAGGACATCTGTGAAAAACTTACAGCTAACATTATACTTAATGGTGAAAGACTGAATACTTTCTCCCTTAGATGAGGAGCAAGATAAAAATGTCCACTTACACTGCTTCTAATTAATAACGTACTGAAGGTTCTAGTTGTTGCAATATGGTAAGGGAAAACCCCATCCAGCTTGGAAAGAAAGTAGTAAAAAGAGCCTTTATCTGCAAACAACATGATTGGCTATGTAGAACATCTAATTGATCTACAAAATGCAACTAAAACTAAGAAATTAGTTGAAATTTTTAAAATATCATTTATAATAGCATCAATACACATGAAACATGGATAAATCTGGAGAAAACTATGAAAACCATTGCTGAGAGAAATTAAAGAGCACCTATATAAATGAAGAAATATAAACCTTATCTAGAGTTGAAAAAATATGTTAAGATGTCAACTCTCACCAAATTGATCAATAGATTCAATATAATCCCAATAAAAATCCCAATAGACTTTATCATATAAATTGTCAAAATAATTCTAAAATTCATGTGGAAATGCAAAAGACCTAGAAATGCCAAAGCAACTTTCAAAAAGAGCAAAACATTTGGAGAACACACACCAGTGAATTTCAAGAACTTATAAAACTACAGGAAACAAGAGTGCAGCCTCAATGTAAAGATAGGCAAACAGAACAATGGAACCATCTGCTGACTCTTACAGGTGGAAACGTAACAGGGATACACATAAATTCGTCTTTGGGTCCAAAATATCAGTTGCACGGACATAGAACAGCGGCTGTGTGGCTTAGCATTTGCACAGTGGAAAAGGCCCAGGGAAGCTTTCGGTGACCGCCCTCATCGAGCGAACGGTGGGGTGTTGCTGCTCAGAATTTAATGCAGTGAGGGGAGCCTGAATGGAAACACATGTTCAGGCTAAGAGAGGAGACACTTCCAGTAGGCCCTGCCCGGAGACTTCTGTTCAGATTTTGATAAAAATACATCATCATCTGCCCCTTTTATGAGTTAAACCATTGCTTCGATTAGCTCGCCTGAATCAGGGCCCCGCTCAGTTCGTACTTTTTAATACTTGTGCATACAGCTTCTAGCACCTTCGTCCCCATGGTGGACAGCAAGACTTCCTCCAGAAACTCCACACACAGGAATGAAAGAAGAGCAAATTCCTGGTGAGCAAAGTGAAACATACGGTAGGCAGGAGAGAGGGCTGCCTCACGGGCACTCCAGTTTCTGCCCATGGGATTTGGGTTTCCGGAAGATTCCACCTTGGATCTGCCCTCTGACACTTGGAATTCCACCTCTGGGCACCAGACCCTTTCATTAAATGCTGCTCTCTTCCTGCAGGCCTGCTATGCTTGCAAGGGAACATTAGTTTTCTAGTGCCTCAGTTCATCTTTTCATTCTCCCCCAAAATAGAAATGATGGGACGTAGTCAGCAGTTCTGAAAGAGAGCCCTGAGCAGAGGACAAACGCCACCTGCCGCACGGTTTCATCCAATGTCACAGCTGCATATGGCTGGTCGGTTGTGCATTTAAATTTTTTTTTTTAAATTGACAAATAATTGTACATATTCATGGGGTATATAGTGATATTTCAATAAGTGTAATGTATAGGATCAGGGGAATTAGCATTTTCATCATGTCTATGTCTTTCTAGCTATTTGAAACTACATGTCACAGCTGCAGCAAAGACTGACAAGGAAATCGAGAGATTTGATGGGGAACGGGGCTTCCCAGTTTTTTAGAGGAAGTTCCACAAATGACCACTAGATGGCAGAAGATAAACAATCTTTTCCTAAAATGCTGTCACCTCGTAAAGGAGCCTTAAATTCCAAGTCTTAATAGTTTGTTTCAAAAGTGGATGACGCAAATGGTAGGAACTGCACGGACCCAGCCACGTCCCATCCGCCAGCCTGGGTCCCCGCAGAAGGGCATGGTCGTCCCTGATCTTTGGCAGGCCCTGCTGTGGGCCGCTCTGTGTGAATGTATACACGTTAATTCCTGTGCTTATTAATAATTTACTGACCATTCCGGACCCCACTATTTCTGTCTCCCCAAGTGCTTCGAGGAGCGGGTGCTCACGGTGGAGACCCTGATCCAGGCTTCCTGGAGGGAACTGCACGAGAGCAGAGATCAGAAGGCTGAGGTGGTGTGGTGAGGGTAGAGGTCAGAGGAATATTCCAGAAAGAGGAAACAGCTTGTGGCTGTGTCTGGGGAACCAAGTACAAGGTAGGGTGGCTGGGCTGGAGGGGGCCACGGGGCAGGGGTTTAGCTTCACCTGAAGGGCAGGGAGACACCAGATCCTATGGGGCAGGAATACTGTGCTTGGCCTTGCAGTGTCTCCTTCAAGGAATTTTGGACAGAAGCGGCTGAGGGAGGTCATGGCCCCTTTCTCTGGAGTCGCTCCCTCAGTGAAAGGACATTCTTTTTCCAGGGTGGGGAAGGTGTGTCCGGCCGGGCAAGGCCCCTTGCACTGTGCCAGCGATTCTATTCATGTGAGAATGAAGAACATTGATCACAATCACCATGCAGGGATCCGTTATTCCTGACTCCATCTCCAGGGGAGTGAACTCTTTCTCATGACTCAAATATACCTTCTTGGCTTGGCTTCCTGGAGTCGATGTCAGGGGCGAACAAGCACGTCTCAGAGAGAGCAGAGACCTTGCCTGGACTCCCCTGGCCCAGAGGAAACCAGGGACGTGGCAGAAAGAGGCCCCGGAGGCCCCCGACTCAGACCCTGGTGTGTGCAGTCAGACCAGCACAAAATGAGAATGGGGAGAAGACACCCAAGAAAGGAGATGGAACAGGTCAAAGACAAACTCCACCTTCCTTACAGATCTAAGAAATCTTAGACCTTTAATCCTTCTACAATCTTAAATCTAACCTCATCTATAATTTTAGATCTAATCTCTTTACAGGGCAATATTGAATACCAGTTTTAATACTAGCTCAAACTATGATTAAGTAAGTGTGCTGCTGAGAGTGACCTAATGCCTCCCGCAGACAGGATGGCATGACTGTCACTTGTCAACGCTGTGGAACTTCTGGGTCCCTATTACCCCACAGAGGTGTGTTGACCAGTGAGAGTGTAAGTTTTATCAATAGAAAGGGGCTTTAATTGCATTTGTTTCATATGGAATACTTGTAGGTAAAGGGTTTTTATTTTTATCATTTTTTTAGAGATAGGGTCTCACTCTGTCACCCAGGCTGGAGTGCAGTGGTGCAATCATAGCTCACTGCAGCCTCGAACTCCTAGAGTCAAGAGATCCTCCTGCCTCAGCCTCCTGAGTAGCTGAGACTACTCTCACCCAGTGATTTTTTAAATTTTTTGTAGAGACGGGGGTCTCACTATGCTGTCCAGGCTGGTAAAGGCTTTATATAAAGCCAAAGGGGGGGGACTAAAAAAATGTGTCCTGGGCATAGCAATATGAAGATGTTGGTGACACTAGAGGTGGCTGTTTCAGGGCATGGTGCCAGGAGAAGCCTGAAGAGTGGAGGGTAGAGACCTTGAGTGCAGATGAAAGAGAAACTGAGGAAGGCTGAGGCTGATGAAGCTGGAGCAACCTGTCCATGTGCTGATGTGCAAGGCATGCATGGGGCAGATGTCGAGGGCCTGGGGGAGCAGCTCATGGAAAGAGCCAGACTTCCGAGTACTGGGGGAGGGAACTTGCCCTGCAAGACTGAAGTCTGAGACAGGTTTTCTACTGCCCAGGACTCCTCTGCTCACCCCAAGCATCTCAACTCTCTCCTGCCTCATCCCCAGATCATATCTACAGAAGCCACCCTCCCAGAGTCCCTTTTCTAATGGAGCGGCTCAGCACGTCTGATTTTTTTGCTTTATATATTCATACTGTGTCACATAGAACAGCGGTACCCAACCTTTTTGGCACCAGGGACTGATTTCGTGGAAGACAATTTTTCCACGGATGGTGGGGGGTGGAGGGGGCGCAGGGTGGGGAGCAGAGCTCAGGCAGTGATGTCAGCGATGGGGAGCGGCTGTAAATACAGATGAAGCTTTATTCCCCATCACTCACCTGCTGCTGTGCAAACGCTCCCCACCACCTCCTAAGTTGCATGGAAGACAATCTTTCCACAGATGTGGTGGGGTGAGGGCAGCATGTCAGAGCTCTGCGACTGGTCCCTAACAGACCACTGACCAGTACCAGTCCGGTCCTCGGCCCAGTGGTTGGTGACCATAGACGGAGAAGCCGTGAGGCAATGTTTGGAATACATCACGAAAACAATATTCACCATCAAGTGGGGTCTCCGTAACAAATGCATGTGAAACGACTCATTGAACCAAGTATTAAGAACCGTGTCTGGGACTTCCAGCACTTCCAGAGGCTAAGGGAGGAGCTGCTCCTATACTTCCTTGAAGTTCAGTCCTTAAATGACTCCAACTCCAAAGGCAGCTGAATACTATAAATGTTAGCTCCCTGCAAGCAAAACAAGCTCCACGTTTAGGCAATATTGGAAGACCCTCAGAGCACTGCGAGTGTCAAAACACAAGCCAAAAAGTGCAGCTAGTGACAATATCTGCTGGGAAGACAAAAATAATATCCACGAATTCCAACTATTTCTTTTAGAAACACAGTTGGAAAGTTTGCAGAAAAAAAAATAATCAAAGATAGTGGCTGAGCCCTAGTTTTCGAGTGTGAATCTGCTGTCGTGGGTCGGTCACCTTTGTTTTTAAAGGACAGCATCTGCTCAGTACTCTTGGGCCTGCTGGTTTCTGGAATGAGACTGTGGTTCTCAAAGCCTGGCTTCCCACTAGGGTCACCTGGGAGGATTTAAAAAGCCTCCTCTTGCTCAGGCAGCACCTCTGAGCGCCTGGCCCAGGCCATAGCATTATTCCAGGAGACCGTGGTGTGCAGCCAGCTTTGAGAACCTGGAACACGAGCCACACCTGTCCCAAATGTAAGATCGGGGTTCTTCTTGTGCTGGGGTGTATTCCACTGGCCACCGCCCTGTTAGCTTTTCACGTTAGATCGGAAAGGAGACAGCGTCTGGCAGGGTAGGGCCCTGGCTTTATGTGATTAAGCCCTATTGCTAAGCTCAGAGCGTCCACATTCTACCCCAAGAGAAATCCACTCCCACTCACTTCTCCAAGATTTTCTATTCTTTCCTTCCTTAGAGGTTGGGGTCCTTCTGTGGTTAATCACTGGCTCTTCCAGGCAGGAATGAGAAGAGCTTACATGCTAATTCAGATGTAGCTTCCTAGAAACCTCCCAGGAGTGCTCTGCACGCGTCCCCTAAGAGCGGCTGTCAGGCTAGGCTGGATCCTTCTGCCCTTGGGGCTTGATCCACTCTCAGCAATGAAGTGTGAGTTCTTTGTCACATGCCAGTGGTTCTCAGTCAAAGCAGTCCTGCCTCTGAGGGGCCATTTGGGGTATTTTTGGTGCGTTTTTAGTTGTCACAGTGATGGAGACAAATCTGGCAGCCAGTGGGTGTGGGTCAGGGAAGCTAGATGTCCCACAGGGAGCTGCCCAGGAATTACTAACCCCCCCCTACACCCAGCAGGCCCTGGCAACGTCCTACTGGACATTTGCTTAAGTGAAAACCCTGTGTTCTATTAATACTTATCTGAACCTAGAAGACCAATTCATTTTCTGTTTCAACTTTTTGCACCCTTCAAATATGCAATAAAATTTCCAGGAATGGGTAAAATGAGAATCGTAATTTGCTTTGTTTAAAGCATTAGAGTCTCTCACTGTCTGGGAAAGGTCACACCACTAGGTAATGCTCACAGGAGCTTGAGTTCCCGGTACAACTTGCCTGAACACGTCTGCACTTGTGGCTGAATTTCGCTGATTGGTGGGGGAGTGTTACACAACCACGGCTCGGTTGTATTTCCATTAGGGTGTTACTATTTTGTTCTTGAAACTAGGTGAGTAGTTAGCACAGATCATCAAGAATTTCATCTTGCACAAAACATTTGTAACTTAAAGTGGACTCAGGTCCGATGGGACAGAGTCTCATTTCCCATCTCAAATGCTCTCTCTAGAGGCGCAGTGGCTCTTGTCTGCAATCCTAGCACTTTGGGAGGCCAAGTGAGGATGATCGCTTGAGGCCAGGAGTTCGAGAACAGCCTGGGCAACATAGGGAAATCCTGCCTCTACCAAAAAAAAAAAAAAAAAAAATCCCATAAAACTAACCAAACAAAAAAACCACACAAAGGCTCTCTCAGGGGGGCCAAAGTGCCCACTGGCAAGTCTGTGTCTGGGAAGCCGAACTTGAGAAACCCCTTTTAGGGCGCGCTTGGGAGCTGCTTACCCCGCACCGCAGCGGGTCAAGTTCAGGAAGTTACTCGCAAGATTGCAGCCAGGGGGCGTGGCCAGGCAGGGAGGGCGTGGCTGGGACAGGACGGTGGGGCGGGACCCGGGCATGGATTGGCTGGGGCTTGGCGAGGGCGGGGTCTGAGCGTGGCTTGGCGGGGCCTGGGGGCGGAGCCTTCTGCAGGTGTGGTGGTTTCCCCAGTCCCAGTTTGGGCGCCGGGGAGTTTTAGTTGCCCGCCTGGGGTTTAAAGGCAAAGGAGTCGCGATCCCAGGTACCGATCCAACGTCATCTCCCTCCCAACGGTAATACTGGATGAGAATGTGGCCCTCTGAGCAGAGCGCCTGTCTACCCACCCACCTTTTGAACGGTGGCAGCCGAAATTTGCAATCCAATAATCCGGCGAATGGGTGCGTTTCTGCGTCACGCTCTTCGTTTGATCCAGGAGTGAAAAACCGCCTGTTAACGCCGCCACTGTCTTTAAGGCGGCAACCTAAGCAGCGCTCCCCCCACCGCCGCCACGCAGAACGGCCCGCCCACCGCTTGTCCGTCCCGGAAGTGCGTCCCGCACCCTCACGGTTGTCCGCAGCGAGGTGGGCAGGGACGACAGTAACTTTCTCAGCGTTTTTGTGAGGATTAAAAGGCAAAAGATGCAAAACACCTTAGCATAATTACCTGGCCCATGATAGGCAACAGATGGCAGTTATTGATGTGTTCACAAACACAGGATTAAGGAGCACCCCATAAATGCAAGATAATTAAAGATTAAGCATCTTGTGTAGATCAAATGTATGCACTGTAAGCTCCCCTGCCTTCCTGGCAGAGCGTGTTTAGTGTAACTTAACCTTCCTGCTTCTGGGTCAGCTGGGTGTTTGCTTCTCGGGTGGGCGCCAGATCTGGACATGCACCCTGGTAGGGCCTGGGGTTCTCTCGAATGTGCTCTTGGCATCACGTTATTCCTTTGGACACGACCTCCTCAAGAGCGTAGATCAAGGAGTGCATGAAGGCCTGTGGCCAGTGGTGTGTTTTCCTGGACAGTGTCCCCTGGTTATTTTTGTAAAATTACCTTTTGAATTTTCAGGGGGGAGCATTCGTCCTCGGAAAAACTTGCTGGTTGCTCTCAAATGCTTTTGCATTTACAGAGCCTTGGAGAGCGGAGGAAGTTAATTAGAACAGAGTGGAGCATTTGGGAAGAGGCCCGGGTTTGTCTAGGAATCTGGCCTTGGGGTAATGACCATCCCTGCTCTCTGTGCCCAGTGGATACGTCCCCCTTTCCTCACAGGTCTTGCCCCGAGCACTCAAGCCCAGGCATGGGCACCATTGGGAACACCTTCTCTCAAGCCCGAGAATACAGCTTCACAAAAGCACCATCCTGCAGATGGGATTCCCAGAGCCTTGGCTTTTCTCCATCTGTGAAAGTGCGTTTTACTTGGGAAGAAATCCAGTCCCAAGCACCATTAAAGGAAAAGCACTTTTTTTTAATGTGACACTATTAGAAGTTCTTTCTTATACCTGCAAGGGTCAGGTGCCACCGCCTCCACGAAGCACTGGACAAGACCTTGCCCTGGACTCCAACTGTGTGGCCTGCTCTTGCTCCACTACCTGCCTCCGCTGGGACTTGTTCTCCTGGGTGTTTGGGCCACCCTCCCCTCAGCTAAACTGGAAGCTTCTCAAAGGCAGAGAGTGTCAGTCACCATTGCAGCAGTAATAATCCTCACTTACTCTTATAGGATGTTCAGTATGTTAGGCTCGTGTCTCAAGAATTTTGTATACACCATACTTAATCCAACAATCCTGAGGCAGGTTCCATTACTAACCTCCGTTAACAGGTGAAACTGCCAAAACACACCCAAGGTTGCACAACCAGAAAGCAGCACTGATGTTGCAGCCACACGACACCCCCCACCCCCGCCATGGGCAGAAGATGCCCAGTGGAGGCTGGGGGAATGGATTGACTGGTTGAAGGAATCTGAGAAGCCCACATGGTTTATTTCTAAAATCTTTTCCAGACAGTGATTTACTAGTTGAATGATGAACTTAAAAGAGAGACTCTGTCTTAAGTGAGCCTCTGTTAATAACAGTACTTTAACAAAATGTGAAAATCTAGCAGCTCAGCCCAACCCAGCCTACCTAACATGGTCCACTGTCGCTGTTAAAGGACCTGAAGTACTACTATGATTTTCATTGTTACGGTTTCTTTCTAATTTGGTCTTGAGGTCTGTCGAGAGCGGCTATAAGCCAAGACAGCCACTCTCTAGGCGGGCCCTGATGTGGTCGCGTGGGGGTGTAGTTAGGTTTGGGGGGGTGTCGGTCAGGTGAGGCACAATGACAAGGTGAAACCAAACGGCACAAAACAGAAGAAATTTCTTACTTACAGATCACAGAGAGGTCAGACGTGCTGCTGGAGGGTCGATGGGAACGAGCGAGAGAGAACTTGTGAGTCCACACCTTTATTAAGGTCCGTGGGTGCTGCCCCTTAAGCGTTCCCTCCCCTCAGGCTGGGGATTGGCTAGTTTGGAAAAACTCGTGCACACGTGCCAAGGGGCGGACCACATTTGCACGACTCTGGTGTTGCCCATTAGATTTTATCATGGTCAGCAGTTGTGGGCATGCTGAGTTTTGGTTCAGCGAGATGAGGAACAGGTGAGCTATACTGCAAACAGCCACACAGGGAAGGCAAGTTTTAATGAGGCCAACAGAGGACAGGATACAGCTGGGTTTCAAACAACTTATGTCAGCCCTAAAAATGGGTGTTGGGGCAGTAACTATATTCAACAAATTCATGACGGGCATCTTTTTGGTAAGTGTTGTCATAGGTGGTCTATGCACACCTGGATTCGGTTCCTCCAATTATGCTTGTTTCTTCTCTGGTTTCCTGAAGAGGCAGGCAGAACTCTGCTAGAACTTGGTCAGGGTAGTGGACAGAGCTATGTTAATTTTCTCCTTACCTGGCAAACATGTTTTGTCCTTCATTTTATTGGCTGAAATTACCACTACCTATAGGATCTTGCCAGAGCGCTGGGAAGTCTGAAGTTAAACTGAAAAAGTGAGCCATGATCTGCTAGTTAGCTGCTTACGAGGAATTTTCAGCTTGTCCATAAACAGAAACGAATAAATGGGCACGAATTAGCTATTATACACGAATGTGATGTCGGTGTTGAGATTATGACATGTGATTGAAATGCTGGAACCTAAATAAAGACTTTCCTAAGTGCTATATGAAACACGTGACTACATTAATAATAATGAGTGGAGACATCATGAAATATTTCTAGTAAAGCCATCCCAGCTCAGGAAGCCAGATGCTTGCTAACATGAGCACCTGGGTTCTAATGCACTAGGATTATCTGCATTATTACATCAAACTACCAAATTAAATATTTTTCAGGTGAAAATGAATGATAAGCAGTTTCCTGAGACTGTTCTTGTAGTTGATTCATAATCTTGGTATTATTTCCACTAACTTTCCTCCCATTCTTTTTAAATGAAAACATATAGTGTAACATTAGCTAGCATATTTCCCTCAACCAACAGTATTTTTTAAAATAGAGGACTCAAAAAAAAAAAAAAAAAGCCCCAGTGATAAAAGTATTGTATTTCCACGTTACGTCTACTGGAAATGTTTTTAAAAGAAAGAGAAAAGAAATAAGAGCCCCTCTGGTAAATGAGGGTGCAAACTCCGTACCCAGGTTTGCTTTCTGTGAGCCAAACCTTGATAAGCCACAGAGAAGACAGTCATCAGGGTCACATCCAAGGCACCACACTTGCAATTAATTTATTAGCAACTCATCATTAGTCACCCCAGAGCTTTCAGGAAAGCAGCGTTGTCTGAGTGCATGTGGTTACATCCCTCAAAGCCAAAAACATCGAACTTGGTAACAGTTACATTTTATTCTTTGACTAGGAAGTGGTTATAGTGACAAGGTACAAAAAATAAGAAGCATGCAGCCCTTTATTTTATTTTTAGTTTTGCAAAGTCTCTGCTTATAGTTCTGTATATTACATGACTGTGTTATACAAATACATTTATTTACAAAAACACTCTAGCTGTGCAAACTCGTGGCTTTTTAAAAATGTATGGATAGTCAGTACCCTATCTGCCCATCCTAATATATACTTTTAAAGCATGCATAAAAATTAACTTTGGTGTGGGAAAACTACTCTATGTGCTGCCACATACAGTATTTTAATGACTGTTTGTATTTATATATTTACAAAGTTTGTCAGTTTACAGAACCGTACAGAAGTGTACATTTTAAAATCCACAATGCAATAACATGGGTTACCAGGTCTCAGAAAACAAAAGAAAGGGTTAGATACTGTAAAGAAAACAACTTGAGAACCGCAATATGTTAAAAAAAAAAACAAAAAAAGAAAAAAAGAAAGAAGGAAAGGAAGGAAGAAAGAAAAAAAGCAAGCAAAGAAAACGAGCTTGCTTGGGCTAGCAAATTATTATACATACTTTTCATGGCAGTGCAATAGATTTGATAAATTGCCTTCTACATACGCCCCCTGTTGGCTTGTGTAGAGGTTCACTGGCTTATAGTCTAGCACACTACTTTCAAATGTACAATGCTATAGTATCAAAATGTTTTGGCAAAAAAGATTTGGAAAGGAACCATGAATTTCTGACAAAAATAGAAATCTGTAATAAAGCTAAATAACACTAAAATAAAAGGAAATATTATAGTATCTGTTTTACAATTTGTATAGTCACACTTGTGTATTTCTCTGTTCACTTCTAGTCTCCGTAATGAAAAATAGTTTTATACAAAACATACTAAAATTCTGGAATCGTACATGTTTTACATGCTTAATACAATTTTCCTGTCTCCCGCACACCCGTCTCTCTTACCGCACTCTTTTTGTAACACACGCTTACTGCATTGTACTAGATATTGAATATAAACAGTAAACACTACTAGTTACAACAGCCACAAGGTAAGAAAACAAAACAAAACAAACGAGCTTTACTGAAATCTATTAATCCAGTATTTAGCACATACTTAGCATTGAGTCTCAAACGACACAGCAATATGTTACATTCTCTTGTGAAAACAGTTGTTGCAGACTGTTAGGTTTGGTTTTTTTTGTTTGTTTGTTTTTTAATGTAACTCCAACTTGTGCCTAATAGGATTTGGCCTTTAAGAGGTTTCCTTTGCAGTGGATGGGGTGGCTTTGCTTGAACTTCCGTTCTGTGCCTTGTAGCTGGTGAGGCTAGGAGTATGGATGGTTCTCACGCCCTTGGCACCCTGGTTCAGTGAGGTGGGGGAGGCAGGGGAGGGGGGGGAGGAGGAGGAGGAGGAAGGAGGGACTGCTCGGCCGTTTTGAGTCTGCAGTGAGCATGAAAGATGGTGACCTTTCCCTGTGTGAGTGGGGCTCTGAAACTTCAAGGAGCCATTAGAAACAGAAGGGATGAGGGAGGCAGAGTGGGTGGGCCGTCCTGTTTGGGAGCTGAGAGGGTTAGAAGGGATTGGTGTTTTAGTAGCAGGTAGGTTAGGGCTGTCACCACTAGAAGAGGGCAGAGAGCTGCTTTTCCCAGAGCTGGGAGAAAGGGCTGGAATCTTAGAAGCAGGTAAGGAGGGGGAAGTAGGTTTATATTCCCCACCAGCTTTCTTAGCACTTCCATTAGCCTGCAAACAAAGATGGCGGGAGACAGTTTGTCAGAAAGCTGGCAACACGATCGACCCACAGGGCCTGGCAACACAGCCCTTCTGAGAATAACTCCATAAAAGAAAAACAACAAAACAGTTCAAGGCCTGAGCTAAGTCTTGTGCTGTCCTGGACCTGGTCGGAAACCCCCCACCTACACAGCCAAGGAGGGACAGAACAGGAGACAAGGAAGAAGGCGTCTGTGAGAAGAATCATGTCATTCCAACTACCGGTTCCCGTGTGCCAGGTGGGCCGTGCCCCTGGGTGGTTACTGGGGTGGGGGCCCCCGCATTGTGACGGAGAGTTAATGTGCTCTAGTGCGATGCAGTCAACACAGACGTTAGTACTGGTGGCTTTAAGGGCAGTTCAATGACAGGTTGGTTTGTCTCTTTTTCCCAAGGTGTTCGGATAAAGCACTACATTCACCAGAGAAAAGTCACCTGGCCTGGCACCGTGTGTTAACAGTTAAAATTTGGAGTCACAAAGTAAAAGATGTTTTATTGCGAGCATGCAAAAAGCGTGGTGAAAAGTTTAACAAAGGTTTTTAGGACTTTCTTCGTGCCCCCAAGATCCAGGATGTCTACGTAACCGTATCTTACAAAGAAAAAGCACATATTTGGCATCAACTAAGTCAGTGACTTGCTTCTTAACAGAGACAGCGTCCATCCGAAATTGGGTTTAAGGTAAAACTACCTGACGATATTGGCGCGGATCCTGCAGTTTGGACGGCTTGCTGGCTTTGTCCAGGCTCCCGGGTCTGTTCTTGGCACTCATGGGGACGGGCATCCTGCTCGTCTGTGGGGTCCCACTGGAGCCCTGCGGGAAGGACCAGGGACAGGGGGAAGAGAAGGAGAGTCGCGTGAGCGGGTGACCCCCGAGGCTGCCCCACTGTGCGCAGAGAAGCTCGAGGTGAGAAGCCACAGCTCTACATGCAGGACAGATCTAGGAGACACCAACGGGGGTTAATCGGAAGAATCAAACGGAATAAAACTGCTCACTACTGATCAAACGGATTTTAATGTGAGTGTCAGAGCAATCATCTCCACAGTATCCTTGCGTTTACCCAACACCAGTCAGCAACAGAGGTCAACAACAGACTCGATTAGCTGTTAGGCACCTAAGTTGTTGTTTTGAAGGTGAGGGACAGAGGATGGGAGGAGGGTATCACGCACCACCTCAAAGGAAGCGATTAAATCACAAGACACCTTTGCTAATGGTAATTATGGCAGATTTAAGAAAGCAGCTGCTCCTTGCATTTTTTCCACCAGACCAAGATACCTTACGTGAAGCCGCAGGTACTGACGTGGGGGGCTCTAGGAGAGTGGGGGCTTCCTCCGGAACTAGCAAGGGTCGGGGAGGGGCCTCTGGGGCCATGAGGGATGAGTTTGCGACAGAATCTCTGGTGGAAGAACATGAGGTCTCAGCTAGGGCTTTGGGGCTCATTTCACTGATGGTGTTCTCGAGCTGTTTAATGGTCTGCTCCAGGCTGTCCAACGTTCTGTAGGTATTTTTTCTAATTTCATCAGTTCTTGAGATCTGAGCTGTGCCCTCGAGAATGGGCTGCTCCTGTCTCCTGGCCACACTCTTCGGGGCGTCGTCGGGTTGAGACCTAGTGATCTCAAAGCGCTTGGCCTCTTTGTGCTGCTTCAAAGTACCATCCTCTTCCTCCTCTTCGTAGACCACCACCTGCAACGTCTTCTTCCCCGTTTTGGTTCCTGTGCGAATGGCTTGAGTGAGAGCAGCGAGTTGCTTTTTAGGGAATTTGAATTTAAACTTTTTCTTGGGGCTTTCAAACTGGTCATCAGTCAGGTCGTCACCCTTGCTGTCTGAGTTCGGAGAATCTGTCTGGCTCCACTTGCCCGGCTCAGTTTTATGCATTTCCTGTCCTCCTGGGCTTTTGGGGTCTGCCATCAGCGAGTGTGGCTGTAATTTTGTTTCCACCTGCTGTCCTGTTCTAAGACTGTCCGAGGCCACCTTCTTAGGAGACATTTGGGAAGTGTTACTCAGGACTCCAGCGTCTCCACTGTCCTCCTCTTCTTCCTCCTCTATCTTGTCCTCTGTCATCATTCTCTCTAATTCTTCATCACATTCCTCAAATATGGTTGAGAGTCTCTTATACGCAGACCGGATGTCCATGGGCTCGTCGAAAATGATGATCACTGGTTTCTTGTCGAGGCACACGACTGGCTCTTCGTTTTCAGTCCCTTCTTGCTGGGAGGTCCTCTCCTTTTTGGCATCGATATTCACTGTCTGTACGTCTTCTCCCTTCTGGCTCACGATGTCGTGGACCTCCCCGCTGGAGAGGACCTGGACGGCCGTCTTGGTGATCATGAAGGCAATGTTGTCGCTGGCTGCGCTTTCTTCACTAGGAGAACTTGGACTTGATTCTCCGTCCTCATTAGGGTTCACATTGGCATGTCTAGCCCCTTTGGGTCTTAGAACCACTTGGCCCAAATCTGTCACCGAAACCTCCTGATCTTGTGTTTTGACATCACGAACACTCGATTCCGTTACTCTAGCAGGAGAGGGAATGTGACACTTGTCCGTATCTTCGTGTCCTTGCAGCTCTGTCTCCTTGGTCTTTCCATAATTTGACTTCGGATTCTCAGTGCTGGGTATGGTGTACTGCAGTCCTGAGACTTTAGGCCCTTTATTTACTTCATCTTCCAATGAACTAATGCCAGAGAAACTGAAATTGACCTTAGGCACATTTTTCTGGGAATAGTTTCTACTGTCTCTGAGTAAACTCATGTTGGGTATGGAATTTTCCTTCATTACGGTGTCAGTGTTATATTCTGATGTTTTCGATGCATCAGAAATACTATTTTCCATTCTTCTTTCCCACTTAGTAGGGTTACTAGGTCTTAGAGCCCCTGCGGTAACCTGAGAGGGAGAATGGAGGAGGGAAACCACACATATGTAATCAGAAATGGATCTGTGAAGGAAGGTAATTAATCTGCGTGGTATCAGCTGGAACACAGATGTGTTGAACTCACCTTTCGGGATTCCATTTGGGGACCATTTTCATATGCAACATCAGATTTCCGTACATCTTCATGGAATAATTCCAAATTCTGGTAGAATAGCGTAGGACATGTTACTCCACAAACCACATCCCCCCAAAGTGGACTATAACTAAATTGTGCCTTTAATTACATTTCCAAAACATGCGGGCCAAGCACCTTTGTTACACACCAATCCAAAGCCTATAGCTCTGTTTACCTTGGATTGCTTTGTTCTCCAACTTCCAAAAATGCCCTGTGTTTGCACAAGATGAAAATCTCAATTAACAAAATATGTCAAGTACGTCAAACTTTGTGGGGGAGCAGTTAAGAGAATAAAGGGACAGATTCTGTATCAACACGTCCTCATTTCAAGATCTGATTGTGAGCTTAGCAGAATCTAAAGCCAGAAAGTACAATGTATGAGCCAGCAGACGGTTTTGATGGTAATTCAGATCTGCCACTTAACTGTTACTTTAGGTAAGACTTTTCCCTTCTATGGGCCTCAGTTTTCTTGCTTATCAAATAAATGAGAACTAGACCAGGAGATTTTTAGTCTCCCTTATAACTGCCTTATAACTGGCTATAATAGCCAGTTATTTCAGTCCTATCTCTGCTTTTATGGAAATTGTCCTATAAGGACATCTGTATTGGTTGTTGGGTATGGTACTTTGGGATGAAAAACACATTATTTTCCCCTGGTCAAATGACAGATCAAAAATGTCCTTGCAGTTTGTACAGCAAGTGTTAAGTGTCCAAATAACCTTCAAACTAATAATAGCCAAGTTGAGCAAATCCAAATTCACGGTGATAATGCTGTCACAATATGACCACAACCTAAACATTGACAAAGCAGATACCTGAGGCTAAAACAATGACTGTGACATCACGATTCAGCTTTAATTCTCTATATTTTCCGAGGCAGAATGAAGATACGCCTCTGAGGGTCTCACCAAGATTCAGGGTTGAAAGACCCAACCGTGAGGACCCAGGTACTCAGAGCGCTTCGCCTGCGAGCGTGGCCTTCTCCAGCACGGGGTGTCGGTAGACTCGGGCCCCGCCATGACACTAACACTAGCGAAGCCCTGTCGATTCGAGGCACTGCTGCCCCTTCTTCTTGCTGCGGAGGCCCAAGGGGAGGAAGGGGTGGTGAGAGCAGGATGAAACTCAACCCCAGTGAAGGCTGCCTGGTTAAACGGTGGCAAGAGAAGCACGGTCACCCAGGCCAAGCCCAGGTCAGCCCAGGCTCATCCTGCTACCCTGGTTAGAAATGGAAAGAGTGTTCACACCCACCCAGGGAGCATCGCACAAACAAAGTCAGGGTTAATCACATGGCAATACTGCACAAGGCAGGAGGTCCATTAGCCACCAGCTATCTCCTGTTTAGCTTCTGCTCGCTCCCCATAAACCCAGCAAACGAGCATAATGATTCAGCCACTGCAGCTGAACCACATCATTTCTTCCGTGGAGTTTAAAATTTAAAACAACTAACACATTGAGTAAAAGGTTTGAAAGAAGAAAAATGAATGAGGTTTCAGTCTAAGGTGTCAACTCCATACATAGAGTCAGCATATCATGCTGGGACCCAAGTACGAATTTACTTTCTACATCGAAGAAGGAACTGGCATGTGACCTAGACACATGTGTGACTGATGTTCCATTGGCCCATTTATTGGGGGTGAGGGCTGGCATCTGTCCTGGCTGGTCAGGGCCCATGCCATTCCATTGTTAAATATTTCGAATGTCCCCCCGCAATAAATGTATTTTAAAACTGATCCAGTAGCAGGAATACCACCATGGAAGGTCACTAAGATAAAGATGTCAAGTGTAGGTTTCACATGACCAATAATGCCTTTTTATCACCGGGCTAGAAGAAAAAGAATGACTGTAACAAAGCAAATACACGAACTTGGTTACAACTGCCAAGTAAACGCACAGTGATTTCTTAGTCTTAGATGGTCAAGACGGCATGACAGGAAATTAAGCCTCTTTAATACCTGTTTATAGGCTCTGAGATTTGGATTGTTCAGACAACCAGAGCAGCACACTCAGTATGCATTTGGACAATGAACCAAAACGAGAGACACAGTTACAGGGAAAATTGCATAAAAGTCACATATTAGGCTGGAGCTTCATGAGGACAGGAGAAATATGTTTAAGAAAACATTTGATTTATGGAATGATAAATCAATAGCGCAGGAAGAGGTTAATAGTGACAAAAGTCTGGGGATAAGTCTGATATTCATGGTTATTATGAAGTAGGTTGAGCTACTGAATATAATTATCTGGAATAAGCACCTGTGATTAAACCCAGCGCTGGGCACTCAATAAAGATGTGCTTATTAGCTGATGGGCCCATGATTGAGATAATTAAATCAATGGGATATAAATTTCTAATTTTGAAGCAAGAAATCTCATGTAATTTTCTAGCCAATTGGAAAAATTTTACAACGAGACAATGATTGTCTCTAGAAAGATCTTTAAGTAGTTCCAAGTTCACAGTCAGCGTCCTAGACGGAAATGGTCATACTGGCCCCAAGACAACATGCAAGCCATGCCATGCCAGGCCTTCCACGAGCTTGTTTTAATAAGGCCACATAAGGAAATTCCACGTATTGAAAAAGCAATTTCTGATGTGATTTCACGGGTTCAGTTCTAATTAGTAGAAGGTTTTCTTCATGAGGAAGATTTATCAATAATAATCTAATAATCTTCTCCCCCGGTACCTGGTGAGATTCTCCCCCCCCTGTTGATGGATTCGTATGTCAGCTACATGGTAGACATAGTTCACACAGGGCTCCGTGATGGCTGTGAGCCTGGGAGAAGCAGGTCGGGCTCCTGGGCTGGTCCTCTTGGCTGGGGGCTGCCAGCCCAGAACTGTGTTTCCTGAAGGGCTGTGTTAGAACAGCCCTCTGACTTTGTGATACTAGATCTTCCTCACTGAGCTTACTTGTACGCAGAACCACGTGGAGTAGCTACTCGGTTATATTGCAGGTGATCTGTTTGACTTTATTTATGGGAAACTAGAGTCTTTGAATGCTGAAATAGAAGTTCCGGGTGAGAAATGTTAGGACTTGAGTTGATTGTTACAAGCTTCTCACCCTGAAATTTAGACATTCAGCCTAACATCCTTCCCCTAAAGTACTAATGCAATCACAGTGGACTTTGTTTCAGAGACTGCATATCTTTTTTTGAAGCTACAAGTATATTTTAGCATTAAAATTATACTGAACTATTTTGGAAGATGCACTTTAAACATTGGTAATACTTTGCAAAAATTCTGGTTGGCATCCTTGGACACATATGCAAATACATACTTGCATGTCTCCAGAAGGACACACCTGAGTGTGGCGGCAAGTATTTTCTGCCATGCATTTTCTTCCCCAAATCTAAGAGTTATCTATTTTTAACATAGATTTTTTTTTTTTTTTTTTGTCCAGAAGACATGGTAAAAATTATAAAAGCTGCTGTATATTTGGTCACTGTTTCTGTTTTTTCCTAGCGCTGCTCTAGAAAATCTTGAAAGGTGAATACACTTGCTTGGGAACATATCGTCTAAGTTTTGCATGTACTATTGTATGCTGTGCACCGGAACATAGCGTTCAACCTGAGCCAGGTATCTCTGATCTCAACCTAAACCTGTGTCTCCGTTAGTTTCAAAAAATTCAGAGAGAAAAAGAGAGAGGGCATGGAGTTCAAGCCAGGAGAGCGGTGTTAGTGTCAGGGCAAGGAAGGAAGGGGCTGTCCAGCCATGTGGCAAATGTGTTAATTGCCACGTTACCTTCTTCTCCTTGGGTGGGACTGTGGTGCCCAGCCTAGTGTCTTTAAGGTGACTGTCAGCCCGGGACTGCTCAGCGTGACTGTTTGAATTTACATCCATAAAGGAACACTTCTGGAATGCCTAAGGAATTAAAATACTGAGGTTAACAGGGATCCGAGTGTACCAAGGAGAAAGGAAGGAAACAGGCAGGGAATGCAGAGGCATGGGGACCCCAGCCCCAGCCCTGCATGCAGGCTCGCATCGGGGAAGCACCCTGAAATCCTGTTCTCCATTTGGCCTCATGTCGGCAAAGCTGGCTTAGCTGCGGAGCCCAGGGCAAAGACTTCCTTGCTTTCTTGGGCCATGCCAAGAGAAAATGCATAGATCCCTTACATTTAGGAACATTCTTTCTTCCTATCTGGGGTGAACCTGACTTGTACTTCGTAGGGCTTCTTCCTTTGACCTTTTAAAAATGCTGAATATGTAAATGAATTAAAACAAAAATCCATCTTTCCTTTTTTCTTCTTCTTTCTTTTTTTAAGAGTTTTCTTGAAATTCTACGAAAAAAGCTCACAAGACATTTTAAACATTTAAACCTTAGACTAAAAGTAATCCTTCTCAATTCATTCTCTGAAACAGTAACAGGTGCTACTGTGTTCTGAGGCTCATTCAGAATAAAGTGATGCTTTTTGGCATCCGTGTGATTCTGAGGGGCCCAGGAACTGCCTGAGCCCTAGAGATTTCTCTCTGAAAACTGACGATCATAGTTAGGATAGACAACAGCTGGCTCGTGTGAGCTCAGTGTTAAGGAGGCCAGTTCTCAGCCAAAGAGAGGAAGTACAGACCGTGTCTACAGGCTGACAGGGAACTGGGCATCCAGGAAGCGTCCAGATAATATGATCACAAGAGCAGGAGAGACAGATACCCCAGGGACCCAAGTGTATGGACATCGGTGGTTCTCAACCAGGCTACATATCACCCGATTTAAAATAAAAGTACTGTTGCCCAGACCCCACTCAGAGAAAAAGTAAATCAGCATCTCTGGGCTGTACTATTTTTTTCCCCCGAACTCCTCAAGTAATTCTAACGTGCAGCCAGGATTAAAACCTACTAGTTTAAACAAATCATTTTGAATAACTGCCTAGTATTTTCCTTATGTTCAATGTTGTCATTTGGCAATAACCCTGTAGGCAGGAAGAATAACGCACGTCCCCTCTAAGTGAACGTTTCAGCACTGGTGCTAAAATCTGAATGTAGCTGATGACTAGAGATCTCTCTGGCCTTTTCTTCTACGATTCTGCTTGTTCCCTCTGTCCCCGCTGCACCTGGCCCCTTGCTGTTCCTTAGACATGCTGGTCCTAGCATGTCCTTGCTGTATTTGTTTTACCTGCTTACTTGCACTTTGTTTACTAAGGCTGCTTGCGATCTCCTTTGGACTGGCAGGCCCTGGATTTCAGAGCCTGTGTTTTCATCTGATGCCTGGTGTCACTGAGCACATACAATTGTTCCACAACTCCTCTTAGAAGGGGCTGCACCTGCTCCTCGTCCTGCCTTGCTCTAACTCCAGAGTGTGTAGAGACAGAGGAAGCAGCGTGGCCACTGGCCATAGATGGATTCCGATCCACCAGGTTGGGTCCTTATCCCAGCAGGAGGGCTAAGAGGGTTTGGTTACGTTAGGGTTAGAGTACTTCATTCACCACTATTATCATCTAACCACCAGTAATACTGCAAGAAGCCAGATACTCCATCCTTTGTAAAGCGGTCAAAGAGGGCATCAAAGACTTAGAGTTCAGGGGAGGGAAATATCCTCGAGTGGTGGGCTGTAAGTGGCTGCAACAAATACATCACCTCTCTTAGAGGGCTAGAGCTGGATTACTCACAAGCCTAAAAGTCACTGACTTTATAAATCTATGGTTCCTATGACTAAGACTCTCCAACCATTCTAAAAACCTATAAACAGTCTGATGATGCGTCGAGGGGATGTTCCAGGCCAGCCGTGTGAGTCTTAGCGAGGGTGGAAAGAGCTCATGCAGGTGACAAATCAGCCAGCAGTTCTGTTTTCCCTGTAAACTCCAAGCTGCTCAGTTTTGGTACATATTACTATGGAAACCAGAGCAGAACAAAGGCAGTGAAAATTGTGTGGTTTGAAACTTCTTCCTACTCCGAATGAAGAATGAAAATTCATGGGCCTGCACAAAACCACTGGTACACAGTTGAAAAGGCACCATGTTTTGGGACATTGAGGTGCTTATGGTCTGACTATCTAATTGGTGGAAAAATCCTATGATAAGTGTGAGTCAAATGAAATACAGTAGGTGTAGGCCCTCTGTATCTGTGGCTTCCACATCTGTGGGTTCAACTAACATCAGATGAAAAATATTTGAGAAAAAATATTGTGTCTGTACTGGGCATGTGCAGACATTTTTTTCTTGTCATTATTCTCTGGACAATAGAGTATAACAGCTATTTTCACAGCATTTACATTGTATTAGGTATTATAAATAATCTAGAGATGATTTAAAGTATACACGAGGATGTGCATAGATCATATGCAAATACATGCTATTTTATGCTGGGGATTGGGGCATTTGTGGATTTTGGTATCTGAGAAAGGTCCTTGGACCAATCTCCCTACAGATACTCAGGGACGACTGTACTCTACAGACAGACCTTGGTCTAGGAACTGTGTACATGTCTCTGATTAGACAAGTTCTTAGAACATGAAGGTAGGGCAGAGTCACCCCCATGATCTGAGTGTGGGACCAGTGTGGGGTATATCCCCAGCACACTGTCCTT
Organism: Avahi laniger; assembly: GCA_963575035.1. Classification (NCBI taxonomy): domain Eukaryota; kingdom Metazoa; phylum Chordata; class Mammalia; order Primates; family Indriidae; genus Avahi; species Avahi laniger. The sequence continues at coordinate 1,628 of CAUYSK010088381.1, read as the reverse complement.
AATCCTACGAGTAGACTGTGTCAACTAGTTAAAAAATAAACATCTAGAACTAATAAAGTATCTTTTCTCCAATAGGCCAAGGAAAATGGAAAACAAAATGATTCAGCTTTTCAGAATACTTGAAAAGATGACATTGACATTGAACAGGAACCTGGTATGAACTACAGGAGCCCGGTCACTGGCCCTGAGTCCGTGATTCAAGGTCAGTCATTCTCAATGCTAAAGCTGAAGAACATGAACCCACCTAGGGTGTGATTCCATCAGTCCTTATCAAGACAAGACAATGGCCGGTATTCTATCTCCATCTTAATGCTTCTGAGATGAAGCACAGACTAGTAAGACTGTGAGATGGTCATTCTTTGCATGTGTCTTACAGGCACGCTGAGGCCAAGGTCAGAGATGCAGCTCCCCCGGCCCTGGTCCACAGGGCCCTGCGCCGCCCTCTCTAGCTAACAAACCTGCCAGTGCCGTGGCCAGAGAGTCCCCTATGGCAAGGCAGTAGGCCACCGTTAGTCACCACATCCACATACCTGGAGTTCTGCCATTATTTTCTCTCCTTCTTCCTCTTCCTCCTCCTCATTCTTTGAGGAGGCAGTGACAGGCGGTGGGGACGGAGTCCAGGCTGAAGCAGGCTCCTCTGGGGGACATTTGGTGGCTCTGGTCTGCAGGCTTGGTCCAGCATCACCGCTGCTTGCCTACGGGAGATTCGAACCACAGATGTTGGCTTAATGCCTCCCAGGTGCTAGCAAAGAAGGGACAGATCACATGGCCCCTCACTGCCTGGGCCCCTGGCTTTCCTGCTCTTAGCTGATAAAGTTGCCAAAAAGCCATTTTATCCCCTGCATTTAGTTGGGTTTTTGTTGGCACAGGTTGTCATTTCGATGCATGGAGTAAAGAATTACAATGTGATTGTAACTCTTCAGCACTCAGTGTCTTCAGGGAAAGGGCCTTCCATACTAAGCTCCTTGGAAACTGTATTTTATATTTAACATACAAGATAAAACTTGCCTGGTTAAGTGGAATCTAAAGCTCATTGGAACATCTTTCCATATAGACTGCCCCAACTGCGCCAACTAATCTCTGTTATCTTTGTAAGACGATCTTTCTTTCACTTCTCCCTCCTACCGCCATTTTTCAATCATACGATGCCCTGCTTGGGAAGTAGCAGGTGATTTGCCTTTAACATTGCTGCAGCTAAACGTCAGGCTAAAGCACAGTGCCGAGTCCAGTCCAGGGGTGGGGAACCTGCGGCCTTAAGGTCACATGTGGCCTTCTAGGTCCTTAAGTGCAGCCTTTTGACTGAATTCAAATTTTAGGGAACAAATGCTTTTATTTTTATTAATACATTTTTATTCGTCTTTTATACTTTTATTTAATTTTAAAAATGAATGTATTTAAAATACTAAAGAATAAAATAAGCTGCAACGAAATAATCCTCCCAGATTGAGCGGCACAATTAGAACGTTAGTAAGCCATAAGGGCTAAACTGATGGCTGCTACGCCCATGATTTAGTTCTAACTTCCCCCGCCTGAGTGGTGCCACTACCACACGAGGCTGGTTGGCGAGAGTTTATGGGAGTTCAGTACCCAAGTCTGTTATTAGCTTTTGACAACAGTGCACTGTGTTT
>CAUYSK010088379.1:0-83040 GCA_963575035.1 Avahi laniger | reverse complement strand
GTTGTCCAGATAATTTCTTTCTATTTTTAGTAGAGACGGGGTCTTGCTCTTGCTCAGGCTGGTCTCGAACTCCTGACCTTGAGCGGTCCACCCGCCTCAGCCTCCCAGAGTGCTAGGATTACAGGCGTGAGTCACTGTGCCTGGCCATGAACAGGTTTCTTAACCTCTTTGAACCTCACTTTCTATGTCTGTGAAATGGGTATAATTCTTCTCATGCAGGTCTGTTATGAAGATTAAAAATAGTATATCTAAAAAAATGCGAACATTAATGTATGTAAAGTCCTAGAACTCTGCTACTCCAAGAGCAGTCTGGGAACCAGCAGCATTGGCAGCACCTGGAGGAATCTCAGGTCCAACCTGCTGAATCAAAATCTGTGTTTGAACAGGTTCCCCAGGGGATTCAAATGCGTGCTGAAGTTTGAGGAGCCCTAGTTCTGGAAGAGAGCTCGGCATACGTTCTTCGGTGGCCCGGGCTTTCTCCATGAGACTGAGGCAAAGCCATGGTCAGAGTCAGCTGGAGAGCGAGGGTAGGGCTGGGCACTGTGAGAATGTGGCAGGTGTTCTGTTAGCAATGCAGGACGGGGGAGAGAGTAGGTCTGTAGTGGAGGCAGTGGGTGTGATTTTGTGGCTCTATCCCACCAATTTTGGCAGCCTAGCATGGATGACATCATGTGGTCTGTCCGTGGAATGAGGGTGGAAGGATGAGGGATGAAGCAACCAAGGGAGCCAATGAGAACATCCCAGGAAAGGTTGGCCAAGGAGTCCAGGTGGGACAAGCAGGTGAGTGGGGCTTTAAAGCCTGATGCATCTGCAGGAGGTGTGAGGGGCTGGAGGACACAGTGAGGGTATAAAAGCAGATTCGGAGCTGCATGGGAGTGGGTAGTCCAGGAAGGTAGGAGGTGAGGGTCAAGAGAGGTAACTTCTGAGTTCAGAGTCTTGGCAGTAGAACATCTAAGTGGCGATTGGCTGGGCGGCTGGTAGACAAATAAGCACTTATTCAGAGTTTTTGCCTTTTCCACCATTTTGGCCAGTTTAGCTCTAGTGTCTGACTTGGGCATGAATGGATTAGGAGACAGGAGTGTGACTTTTCAGAAGCATTGGCCCAGGTATTTTGGGGAAAAGGCATAACCCGTGACTAAGGTGAATTGGAGCTGGGGTGCAGCTGTGTTGGGGAGGAACCACTGTGAGGATTTTTTCCCCCGAAGAAATCCTGCCTACCATTTGTGTAGCATTTATTTCGTGCCAGGCACTGCACTTTTCATACACTAACTCGTTTAGTAGGCTTCATGACCCCACGAGGTAGGTACTGTTACCAGCCCCATTTGACAGATGAGAAAACTGAGTCACAGAGAGGCGAAGCCACTTGTTCAAAGTCACACCGTAAGTCCCAGAGCTGCTGAGATGAAACCCAGATGGTCTGGCTCCAGAGTCTGGGCTCGTAACTACAGCGCACTGCTCTGTCTTCCTGTGTTAGTCCAGATCGTTCAGAATCAAAATATATCTTTGAAAATGTGGAAGGGAATTGATGATATACTTAGCTAAAATGTGACAACATTTGTTTCCTTGTCTTTTAAGACAGGAGGCTTGGATTCTTGCCCTTGTCCTTCCACTCACTAGTTTTGTGACCTTGGATGAGTTGCTGAATAGCTCTTAGCCCCTGAAAAATAAGGATTGGGCTAGCTGATCCCCGAGGTCTCCCCTGCCATCTCCAGAATTCTGAGTCCACGCCGACCCCTGCTGTTGACCATATGGGCCTCTCAGTCCTGCCCTGGCTTCCCTGGCTCTTTGCCCGTCGGAGCACTGCCTGTGATGTCTGTAGCATGTGCTGGTTGTCTGTCACCTGCCTGGCACCTCCTTGGGAGGGCTCTAGGAATTGTTTATTGTTCTGTCCTTGTATTAGCAACGACTTCCTCATTCCAAACCATTTCCTGTGCTGTGAAACCAGGGATCTTTCCTCGTGCTTCTCTAGGACAGCAGTTCCCAGCCTTTTCAGCACCAGGGACCATTTTCATGGAAGACAGTTTTTCAGTGGGCCAGGGGCACGTGGGAGGGTGGGAGGATGGTTTCAGTATGATTCAAGTGCGTTACATTTATTGTGTGCTTTATTTCTATTATTATTACATTGTAATATATAATGAAAGAATTATACAACTCATCAGAGGCTGGGGACCTCTGCTCTAGGGCATGGAGGTGTCCCCACTACCAGGCTAATGGGGGCTTTCAGACAGACTTCTGGGAAAAGTCATAGAAATGCTAAAACCAATAAAGCATTTCTAGAAGACAGACTGTTTCTTTTTATTACTGATTTCTGTGTGTGCAAGTTTTGATTTGAGGATATTAGCCACGAGTAAGTTGGAATTGAGTAATCAAGCCTTGACCTTCAGAAATGTGACTTGTGTTTTCTTCCATATTTAGCCTTAAGTCTAGGGAAGAGCCTGGTAGACGGTTGTGTTCCACAGGTTGTCCTTTCTTGATACGTCCCAGATCACAGTGAGAATAGACATAGACATCTTTAGATGTATCCAAATATTGACACTGCTTTTTATGCCTTTCCTGAAGAGTAGAAGAGTTAAAATTCTACATTGCCAATCAGGAGTCTTAACTAGCTAAAAAAAAAAAAAAAATTGTATTCCTAGTATTTGGGAATTTTCTTCCTTTTCATTGTCTTTGTCTAAAAGGGGAAGGTTCACAATGATGCTGGATACAACACCACTGACTAAAAGGGTACGTTCTAGAAAACCTGCATCTTATTGGTAGGAACTCATGTTGCTGACCTCAGTCCTCATTGCGCCTTGGCTGCTGCCCATCCCTCCCTGGCTACTTTGAGGTGCCACTATTGACGTTGCTGCTAAGCCCAGTGACGTTATCTCACTTGTCTGGGATGCAGATATTTTTGAGGCTTACCAAGAACCCTCTAGGAGTGAATTCTGGCCTGCGCTTGAAATAGCTTGCTATCTTGTGCTAGTCCAGAGGTGAAAGGGTATTCAGTGCTTTATAAACACATCGCCCCTGTAGGGTACACTAAATTCAGAATATGTTAGTGGATTTGATGTCTGTCCATGTGCTGCCACTTTGCTTATGTGACAATGAGGGGTTAAAAAAAAAAACCACTTTTGGCACAGCTATTCATTTCTCCATTTTCTGAAAGCTGGCACATCCAAATGTTTTCTTATTTATTAGAAGACATAATAGTCCATCATCTTTGATTGAGAAGTCCTTACAGTAAGTTCCAAGGTAAGACCATATCTCTTTTCTGAGGATACCTAGGTATTAAAAAAAAGAAAACAAAAAACAAAAAAAAACCCCACAAAAAAACATAGCCCAGAGTCTGGCACAGGGTGGGCAAGTAGTCATATCAGTTGAAGTAAACACAGTTGTAACCCTTGAAGGAGTAAATAATCTGTGTCCAACTCTACTCTGCAATAAAAGGCATTCCCACTTTTCCTTGCAGTCTTATTTTTTAACACTTCAGCAGCCTTTAGGGAATATTTACCATGTTTCTGACACTGTGCAAGATTACAAAGGAATTAGGACATGGAATCCAAAATGGAACAAAACCAGTTATAACTGAACAGGAGAGTGAATTGTAGGTGATTTTTAAAGGTCTCAGTGAATGAGTTATTAGATTGCTTTGCATATGGCGCTGTCAGAATTGCAGGGATGAAACGGAGGCTAAGGGCTGTTATTATGGAAAAGCTCCCCGGAGCAGGTAGGGTTGGAGAGTAGAGAGCCAAGAGGAGGAAAGGCATTTCAGGTACGAAAATGGCCAGTGAAGTTTCTCAGAGGTGGGAGTTGATAAATGTGTGCAGGCTGGTGTCCCATTTGGGGATTAGCTGACTTAAGCTGGAAAAGTAAAGAGAGATCTCAGGGGATGTGGATATTAAACTCTGGGGAGGGGAGGTTGGTGGAGAGGAAGAATGTGAGCAAAGTCACCCTGAAAGGTGTTGGCAGCATTGTCAGTGCTCACAGAGCAGCTGAGAGCTGGCATGCATGAGGCTGGTGGGGTCTGCTGGGGCTTACAGGAAGCTAGCCTGCTAAATTAAGGTGATAAGTCAGGCCATAATCTTATTTTTGGTTGTTTCTTATAAGGAAAACAGCTCACAAAACAATTACTGATGTTCCCCTCAGGTAGTTTATCAGAGCATTTCTTCAAAGGACTATCACCTGATAAGACACACAGATAAGTTTTAGAGGAAGGATGGGGAATTTCAGTTGGTTTTCTATGGAAACAAGGCTGATGCAATCATGTGGTCTATTCATCAGAGTCCCACTTTCATAACAATTTATCGCACAAACAAATTTCATCTGAAACATCCGTATGAATCCCAGAAAGCTTAGTGTTGTACCTGGCTCATAAAATAACCGGGGAAGGTACTTCTGTTAGCGCTTCTCTGGAGCATCACAGAGGTGGCAAGGTGGTGTATACTGCCCAGCGGTACACTCCAGCACCGAGTTAGCGCACACCGGGCTTAAAGGTAGTTATCGTGCTGCAGGACGTGAGTTTGGTCCTAAGAAAATGGCAGTCATAAGGCAAGTTCTATTTTCTGTCCACCGTATTCTTTTAAGGCATTTGGGCCTCCAAACAAAGTGTGAAAATTGAGCACATAATTAAGTTTTGATGACTCCTTTTAAAGTTTTCCCAAGTATCCTTCACTCCATGCCCTTAGAAACCATTATAAAGTATAGGCACACATTGCCCTTCTTTGGTTTATATATTTGTCCTGGAATTACTTCTAGTCGTTTGATTCTTTGGATTTCAAGTGTATTCTCACTTCCCCAAAGAGATGAGGACACAGCCGGACCCAGGAGTGCCGCTGCCCATGGCACAGGCCAGTTCTTTGTCCTGGGCTCCCACTGAGACACCTCCTTTAGAGCACAGCCGTCAGTTTATGGTGGTCTGTTTATTAGGATGAGTTTTTGGCCCCAGACTGCAAGCACCTTGACATCAGGACCATGTCTGTTTTTGCTTACCTCAGTGTGTACGAACCTGAATCTTTGAATAATTGAATTAATTTATAGGTTTAGAAAACACCTGTAATATATAATACATATATAATATATACTATATATGCTATATATAATACATATAGAAAATATTAATAAATATCTCAAACTGCGGACCTTAAGTCATAAAGGCAGAAGTTATCTATGTCCTTACTGTCTTTCATATGTGTGCCTTTTATCAGTTTTTGTTACTATTTAATATTTCAGAAAGAATTGCTTGTGACTTCATTTCTAAGAGGTTTTTGTGGTAGAGAAGGAGAAAATGGAATCCACACATGAAAAAGAAGGGGTGAGAAAGTCTCCATTTCTTCCTCTTGCGGATTTTCTCAGTTCTTTCCTTGGCAGCTTGTGTGGAAGACAAACGACTCATGGATTCTCACTATTGTCTCTCCACTCCCTCCACCCCTTCCTCCCTTTGTGGGGTCGATACCGCCTCTCCCATCCCCAGATGGCATCTGCTCCCTTCCTGGGCTTCATCCTGGTCGTTCACAGACTAGAGAAGCAGACTTCTTCAGTCCCAGTGCGTGCTTCAAGCGCCTGTGGCTGGGTTTGTCCAAACCACAGACCGTCATCTTGTCATCGTGGTCTGAAGGGAGGCGCAGGGGTGCTGCTGCCTACGGCATGTGCCTGGTCTCACTGCCTGGTTCATAACTGCTATTATCTACCCTGTGCCGGCCATTATTCTAGAGCTCGGGGCCCATAAAGACATAGACACAGTCCTTCAGCTCCTGTAGCTGCCAGTCTAGATGTGGAGATGTGACATATGCACAGGAAGAGAAGTGGCATCAACAAAGTGTTCAAGGATTGTTAGAGACAAAAAGAAAAAAAAGGCCAAAAGTTTAGAGAAAAGGAAGAGCATTCTGGGGTACTTTAGGCAGAGGTGCTTTTGCAGAAAAGGGAAAAAAACTGACATGATCCTCTGCATCTGTTTGTGTCATTACCTGTGTCTCGTCTCTACCCGTGCATGTGTTTTTAAAGGCTTTAGTGCCATGTCTGGATTGGGAACCTTTTGTAAGGATCTACAGCACTCAGGTAGTTGGCCTTTCCTAGCCCCAGAAAAGAGTGTTAATACAACTGATGTGGCGAAACTTGGGGTTCGGAATGCTGAGACTGTGGTGTGAGAACTGGTCTCAACTAATGCTGTGTCACCAAGGCTCCAGCCACATGCTCTCCGCTTTCTGGGATGGGATTGGTGAAGAGCTTTTTGAAAGTTCATTGATAAGGAACTGTTTCTGAAACTCATGAGATTAAGTAACTCCTGTTAACACACCTGGATGATGATCTGAAGATCAGTTCTGGCTCTAAAGTTCCAGAAGCTTATTGAGACAGGGGAGGTCATGGTCCTTGCGTCACCAGGCATGTGGCTGGGCGGGGGCTGGGGCTGTGGTGAGCGGCCCCTCTAGGGGCTCACAGACTTGCGAGGGAGGAGACGAGCAGTCAAGCTCGGGGTGATCGTGGTGGTGGGCGAACCTTTGGCAGACCCCTGCTGAACACTGCCTGGACATCAGAAAAGGTTTCAGTAAGGTGGATTCATTTGAGCTCATGAAGTCTCGATGCCCAGAAGGTTTTTTTCTGGCAGAGAAGGGCTGGGTAACTTGTTTCAGGCAGAGGGAAGAGCATGGGGAAAGAAATATTCCCATTTATAAGAGCATGTTGGTTTTTAATGAATGAAGAAAGCGTTTTTTGCAGCTAGAGTAGAGGGTTGAGTTATGGGTTCCTTAGAGGGAAAGATGTGAGAGCCTGAAGAGCCTGTGTGTCACTGAAGGAGTGTGAGCCTGACAGTGCGGGTGAATCTGTCTTTTCTGATTCTGCCGTCTCCAAGACGCGCTCGGTCTCTCATTTCCATTATTTACTTGATGTTTTAAAAGATCCACATCTTGTTGTAGGACTCCTCTTTACATGTAGGACTCCTCTCCTCCAGCTTTTCTGTGAAGCTGATGTGCTGGTCCATCGTCGTCAACTCTGACACTTGGCTGGGTGTGGTCATCAGCTGTGCGTGACGACGTGCTTCTGCACCCTAGGTGCGTGGCAAAGGATTGCCGAAGGACGTACCAGCCTGATGCAGTTTGAGCCTTTTCCTTAGTCTTTTTCTTTTCAGTTCCTTGCAAGCCAAACTGTCATACCATACTCTTTACTGAGCCTCATCAGGGATGCTAGGCATAGACCCTTCATCACCCATAGCATCTGGCTACACGTCCGTAAATGTCAAGTGCGGGATTGAGGTGTTGTCGGGGAGCAGTGAGGGACAAGGCAAAAGAGAGCAGAAAATGGATGTAGGAAACAGTGAGATAAGGGGAGAGAGGGCAGAGCTGCCCAAGGTAGGGAGTGGGGGAGAAGTTCGCCAATTATCTCAGGTGTCCTTCATGCCCATATGCAAGCTTAAGCCCAATATGAATCCCCTATTCTCTCAAACTAGAGGCTGAAAGGAGGACCAGGTGTTCACGCAGAACTTGGCAGACAATGTTGGCCAGTTTGAACGCGGAGAGGATTAAAAATGGCTGAGTAGTGAGCGATGCTGGGCAGTGCTTGGGCCTCTAGCAGCTGTTAATTTTATAGAATGCTCTAAAATAATCCTTGTGCATAGATCTTGCCTCAGCCTTTTCTATCTCTGGTTCTTGGACAGAGAATTGTTTAAATCATTTCATGTATATTGAGTTATTTTGGTTACTCATGAGTACGGATTGCCTCTAAGTGGTTTTTGCCTCTCTTTTTTTATTATTGTTTGATCACATAACTTCTCAGAACCTCAGTCTCCTTATTTAATCTTCTCCAGGTTGAATATTAAATCATGTGAATGGGATTTGCAAACTGTAAAGCAGTACTCTAAATGTAAGGTGGTTTTTGTCAATTACTGAGTCCTTAAGGGCAGAGCTGTCTCCTCAATACTTGGTTTACTTTATTAGTTAGGGTTCCATCAGGGAAGTAGAGCCACTATAAATATTATGGATAAGGCATTTATTAGAGGAATTAGACTTTACGGAGTTATGGAAGGAGCTGGGGAAGCGAAGGTCTGAAAAAGGAGAGTTGGAGGATCTGGGAAAAGTCACTAGTCAGCCCTCCTGAAGCTCTGATGGACAAGTTAAAGCTTGTAGAGGAATCTGGAAGCCAGGCAGTGTGGGCTGGTTCAGGGGTCTGACGAAGGTTAATTGCTGCTTCGTTCACCTATGAAATTGCAGCCAAGCGTCTGGTGGTGTTGGGGTCATGTGGCTCCATAAGAGTAGCGTTTGGGAAGGAAACAGGAGCAGAAAGAGCAAGGGCAGACTGGTGCCCACTAGCACCTTCGTACCTGCCTCATTGCTTTTAACCATGAGGACCACCAGGGCATGGTGGCTGCTGCTTTACTTCCACCTCCCAAACCTCACATGAAGTTCTGATTTTTTCAACTCTAACCCAGAGCTGCATAGAGAAGAGGGCCTTGGGAAATGTAGTTCTACCTTAGCCAAGGTGACACAGTACTGAACCCCAGCAATGCATAATGTAGCATTGAAGAATCGGCATGGTTCTGGCCTCCCAAGTTCTCTCAAAGGCCACAGAACTGGAAGCGATGTCATGGTTGTATGATCCAGCGCTTCACTCGAAAGAAGAAATTCAGTTCGCTAATGATCCCATCTTTAAGAAATGACTTGCAGTTTTGTTTCTCAGTTGTTGGTGGCACTGAGTCTCTTTCTGCCTCCCTTGCCATTCTTGTCTATAACGCAGGAGGTAATGGTTATCTTGGCAGCAAAAACTAAGAAAAGTTGCATTGACTGCAAAGAGCGCATCAGTTCCAATGAAGTGCAAAGTCTCCTTTCTATCTGCTCTTTCTAATCTCGTTTGACCTGGGGAAACACATGTGTGAAAGCTAAAAGATTCCCAGATATAAATGACTCTGGATAACATTAGAGCCAGAAACTGTCATGTAAATGCTGAGTGAGAATAAGGTTTAGGTCTCTGGGCCACCTTTCCTTAACCCTTTGGCTTTTTGGTCACACTGCCCTTTCCCGGTGTTTCTGTAGCCAGACACAGGCTAGCAAGGACTCAGAGGGTATATTTTCTGGTCCTCTGAGCCCCTGGAAAAAATAACAAATTGTGAGATTTAACGGCCACACCCGGCCTTGTTTGTTATCACTCAGAATTCTTTCACCTTTTTGATTGCCAGTTCTGATATTTCCCTCCGTGACCACAACCTCTTGCCTTCACTCCTTTCAGATTCCCTTGCACCTGTTGAACCTGCTCTTCATCCTTATTGTGATTCTCCTGACCTTGAACATTGAACACCGCCGTTCTTTTCCAGTCTGCCAGGCCATTCTCACTTCACTTGGCTCCTAATCCAGGGCAGACTCTGGTGGTCAGAGTGTCAGCCATGAGCCTGTTAACATCCCAGGACGCTCTGCCACATTTCTTTGCCAGTCCTGTTGCATTTGAGAATCCGGTCTGTAAGCCCGAGCTTTACAATCGTGCTGGGGAAAATCCGAAAGCCTGCCCACCAAAGATTCCAGCAAAGTCGGGGCATCTTTGCTATAGCTCAGCTCTCCTTTGTGTTCCTCTTGTGATAGTTACCTATTATATTCCTGCTGATGCTTATTCTAAACCTTTTTCGCAGTCTTTAGCGTCTGAACCCCTTTTTACCAAATACTTTACTGAGACAATAGAGGCTAAGCAAAGGTTTCTCAAACTTTTTGCCTCGAGACTTTCTGTATTTTTATGCATCCTTTTCTTCTCCTAACCTGAAAAAACCGAGGGCTCTATCTTTGGCTCTTTTTTCCTCTCTATGTATGCTCTCTCCCTGTGTGACCCCATGCAATCTGTGGCTTTGAATACTGTCTGTGTGCTGATGACTCTTCAGTGAATTACTCCAGCTAGGGCTCCCCATGAGTTCCTGCCTTACATATCTGACTGCCTACTCCATTGCATTTCCACTTGGTGTCTAATAGGGATCTCAGATTTAACATGGCCAGAAGAGGACTCTGGCTTTGCCTGGCACACATTTGCTTCCCTCTGGCTACTTCGCCATCTCAGTGTATAGCATCAGCATGTACCCAGATGCTGAAGCCAGAAGCCTGGGTCACACTTGATTCCTCTCTTCGTCATTCTCCATGCACAAGGGCAGTGTGTCTTTTCATGTATGCGTAGGGTATGTCCTGAATCCGACAGCTCCTGAGAATCACCACCACTACACCAAGGCCAGCACCCGTCATCCTTCCGTTGGTCGACTGTAACTTGCCCCGTACTGGCTTCCTTGCATCCAGGTTGGCCTCCCTATAATCCATCTTTCCCATAGCAGCCGTAGTGAACTTTCCAAGGATAAGTCAGGCTCTGTCATTTCCTTGTTTATGTGCTTCCCGTTTCAACCAGAATCTAAGGCCCGTGCCCCCTCCTTCATTGTAATCCAGTCACACTGATCTTTTTTCTGTCCCTTGAACACCTCAAGCTTGCTCATCATGGTGCCTTTGTGTTTGCTGTTCTCTCCATCTGGAGCAGTCCTGCCTGGGCATCAGCCCCTGTCTCCACCTCATTCCCATATAAGCTCAAACATGACCTCGGAGAGCCCTTTCCTGACCACACCTCACCCTCAGTCCCTGCTGTGACTTGATAGCATTTATCAGTGGGCCTGTTTCCTCACTCCCTCCTTACTAGGACGCAGGCTGTTTGCAGGCAGGGACTCTTGGCCGTGTGTCCCCTGTGCCCGGAAGGTGCTCTAAGGGGCTGGCTGACTCCTGCCCCCATCTCCTCTTGCCACTTCAGTGCACTTTCGTGGCTGTGCCCTCTCTCGCCTGCATCTTTATTCCCTCTCCCCTGGCGTTTACTCTCCAAATCCCACACCCATCACTGAAAATGCACTTCTGTGGAGGTTGCCAATGATTACATAGTCATCAGTTCATTTATCTTTTCTCAGTACCCGTCTGCCTTGACTTTTCTACATGTTTGACATTGTTGTTCTTTTTTTTCTTCCCTCAAACAGAAACATATAATAGGAGTCTGCTCTAGATATTGTGCAGGGTGCAGATGTGGGCAGGAAACGGCTCCTGCCTTGAAAGAGCTCGCAGTCTACCAGGAGCAGGTAGATGGGTGCGTCCATAAGTAAAACAGTAGGTGTTACTCTCAACCTTTTCTCGAAATTCTTGCATCCCTTGGCTGCTAGGACATAAGCCTTTTTCGGTTTTCTTCCTCACTGGCTGCTATTCCTTTTTTCTTTGCTGACTCTTTTCCTTCTGCTTGTGTCTTAAATATGGGAGCTCGCTGTGCTTTGTCCCTTTCCCTCTTCTCTGTACAGTTGTCCGTCCTTGGTGATCTCATCAACTCCCACAGCTTCACCGTCAGGCGGATCTCTCTGCCCGCCTCCCTACGTGCCTGTGACTCCACATTCGTGTTAGGCTGAAATATCTTTTAGGGGTTTCCATTCCAACTGCCTGGTGGACGTTTCAACGTGTCAAAATCTTACTATTTTTCTCTTCTGTGTTTCCTTTGGACAGCACTTTTCAGCAGCTGTTAGCTTCCCCTTGGCTTCCCTCTCACCTCACAGGTCTGCCGGCGGATCCTTCCTCTAGCACAGCTCTCAGAGCTGCTGCCTTTCCTTCCCAGCGTCACCCTGGTTTTGGTTCTTATTACCTACCCCCTGTCATCTGCTAGAGGGCTCCCGAATGATCTGTGGGCCTCCATGTCTCCACTCCAGTCTGCTCTTGATACACAGCTTCAATACCATGTCTCCACCACTCCCCTGGTGTCTCCACATGTCCCCTCTGAGGTCTTTGCTTATGCTATTCCCCTTATCTCTGGTCACCTTCCTCCTTAGTGTCCCCTGTTCAACCTTCCCCTCACTCAGCCATTTTTCAAAGGCCCAATTCTAATATTGACATTGCTCGAAGCCTTTCAGTAATCTCTTTGGACAGAAATGCCCTCACTCTCTTTCGCACCCCGTGGCACTTGTTAGTACCTCTCTTTGGTTACTTATACCCTTCCTTATACAGGTTGAGTATCCCTAATCTGAAAATCCAAAATGTGAAATGCTCCAAAATCTGAAACTTTTTTGAGTGCTGACATGATGCTCAGAGATCATGCTCAAAGGAAATGCTCATTGAAGCATTTTGGATTTGGGGTTTTTAGATTAGGGATGCTCAGCCAGTAATAATGCAAATATTCCAAAATCGAAAATCTGAAATATTTCTGGTCCCAAGCATTTCAGACAAGGGATACTCAACCCGTAGTACAGTTTTCATGTACACCTTCGACTCTTAGCATACCGTAAGTGCCTTAAAAGAAGATCCAGAAGCTGGTTTACCTTTTGCTCTCACTTACCACCTAGCACCGGAGCATCTCGATTAATAGTAGTTTGTCGAATTAGTAATATTATCTTATATGTGTCTAGCGTATCTCTGTGAGGTCTTAGCTGAGCTTTTTCTTTTTTTAATGATTCTAAGTGCTGTTCTAGTAGAACCTTATTTGCTTCTGGGTAGTATTTTGAAGTTCTGCCATTTGTGACTTCATTACACATTCTTTGCTGGCTGGCTGTAACTTGTTTAATGTACACTGCTGCATTTTTGTCACTTAGGGACTGTCTAGATGAAAGTTGGCATGATCTCTTCCTGCCAGACCTCTCAGTGGCAGACTTGAGTCAGGTACTCCAATAAAGACGCTATAAGGTTTTACAAGTTTGACTTTCCATGTGTTCATTTCTAGCTTACACATAGACTGGGAACTCCATATGGAAATCCATAGGCCCCCAGTCTCTCTTAAAGGCCTCGTAAGGACTCAGAAAGCAGGATTTAGGCGTCCGTTTACAAGGCAAACTGAAATACCTTAAGCTCTTTAGTTGCAGTGTTTCAGCTTTACCTGTACCACTGGATTCAATAACTGCTGATACTTATCTCGCAAATCGTTCAGATTGGAAACTCAGATTGTTTGCTTCTAGGCAGCTCAGTGAAATGATAAAATTTGAACAATAATAGAAACAATTATGGGAATCCTTTGCAGATATGCTGTACTCTGCAGGTCTTGATTTAGAATAATGTTAATGATAACCTGAGAAAGAAAATCTGTTTCCTATGGATATCAGGAGAGGGTGGAAAGGTAGATAAATAAAGTTTAGTCTTCATTGGCTTGTGTCTCTTCATGATTCCTCATGGTTGCCGATAGCACTTGCTGAAATGAACATCGTGTAATTGTTTACCTTGAAAAACTTGCCTGACTTTTTCTGCCTATCCCTATCTATTCCACATGATAGGAGAAAGTTGAAGGCATTTAATTACTTTCTTGGGTATTCCAAAGGTAGGGAAATGGTAATCTGGAAACAATTAACTCTTGGTTGTTAATTATCTACTGCTGAGAAGTCAGAGCAGTGGGCTTCCAAAAGCTCCCCCTGTGTGCTTTTGGAATAAAGTCCTCTTCACCTTTTTTGAGTGTGAATGTGTGTGATGTTAAGTTGGTATCACTTAAAATAATGCAGGTAGTATATCAGAAAAAACTTTGAAGAAACTGGAAATTATTTTTAACAATCCCATTTCTCTTTCTCTCATCTACTTCATACTGAGAATATGTAATAGTTCTTCTCTCAGTGACTCACTTCTGTGTTACTTTGCTGCCTGTCTGTTTACATTTCTCTTGCAGAATTTGAAATATTTTATAGGGAGTTTTAAGCTGTTTCTTCTTCCTACTCAGATCAAAGACAATATCAGCAGAAGGTGATAACATACAATGCATTTGAAGGCAAACCAACTTAGCCGATCTTTGGCTTGATGGTACAGTATATTGGCCAGATAAACCTGGGTTTGAGTCCCTCACTTAATAGCTGATATGAACTTCAGCAGGTTATTCAACTTGAGTCTCAGTTTCCTCATATCTGTGATGGGGTGGGAATATCTACCTTACGGTTGTGTTCTGTGGATTAAGATAAGTTGTGAATAGTGCCTGGTTCAGTGCCTGGCATATAAGAGACACATAGTACATTGTTATTCTCCCTCTCACTCTTCTAATCTTGTTGAGAGAGACTTAAAGATTTGATAATAAATCAAACTGGATACATTACAAAATAAATATTTGAGAAATGCTTATATGATTTTAGCTCAAATTATGGGTTCTTTGATTAATCATCCCCCTATTAATTTGTTATCAGTTTTTCATTTTCATGGTTACTCTAGAATGAGAGCATGCGTCAGTAACCTATTTATTAGTGTCTGCTAGTGGTCCTCTTACCACTTCCAGGATAATGAAAGACCTTAGAACATTTAAGCGCCAATGTATTCTACTCTCCTTTCACTTTTTGTGCTATTCTCTTTTAACTATATATTTTGAACTGCAGAAACTATTACTAATATTGTATTAGATAGTTAATATTCAGTAGGTTTACTCACATTGTTACCCTTTCTGTTGTTCTTTTTTCCTTCCTACATTTCCATGATTCCCTGGAAAACAGAATTTTCCTTCTGTTTGAAGAACTCCCTTTAGTATTTTTTTTGTGTATGTGCAGTTCTCTTTCCCTTGTTGAGAATTGGTTGAAAGCATGTTTATTTTGCATTCCTGTTTAAGGATAATTTTTCTGTGTGTAGAATTCTACGTTGGCAGATATGTTCTTTCATTAAAAATGTCGTTCCATTGTGTCTTACAAGCGTCATTTCTGTTGAGAGTCAGCTGTCAGTTGAATTGTTGCTCCCTTCTCTGTCTTTCAGCAGTTTTATTAATAAATACTGTGATTTACCTAGGTGTGCTTTTCTTTGTATTTATTCTTCTTATGATACATAGCTCATTTTAAATCTGTGGCACTATGTCTTTTGTTGATTTAAGAAAATCTTAGCTATTTTCTCATCAGAAATTAATTCTGCCTAATTCTGCTACATTCTCTCCTCTCCTGGGCCTCTAAGATACATATGTTTAACATTTTTACTGCGTCTCATGGATTCTTTTCTGTATTTTTCATCCTTTTTTATGCTGTGGACTTCAGTTTAGATAGCTTATACTGACTTTTATGCTGCATCTAATCTGCTGTCAAACCCATTTATTGTGCTCTTAATTTCAGATAATATATTTTTAGTTCAAAATTTCAATTTGATTATTTTAATGGATTATAGTATGAGGGTGAAATCCTGTTTTCTGTTTCTTCAGTAAATGAATTGCCATTAAAGCCCATGTCCCATAACACCAGTATCTGGATCCCTGCAGGTCTGTTTCTGTTGTCTGTTTTTTCTCTTTTGTTTTTACTAATATGGTTTTGTTTTCTGAAATTTCCACTGATTTTGACTGAACACTGAAAAAATTGTAGAGACTCTGTTTGACATTATCTTCTGTCTAAGAAGATTTACTTTTTCCTGGCAGACCAGTAGATTAAGAGAAATTCACCTTTATCCAATGAGGAATTCACATGCTTTGCGAATGGATTTCAATTTTGTCAAGAGCTAGTGGTTTTTGTCAGCTTTGCTGTTACTCCAAGGGCCTAGCCCTTCTAGGGTTGTAAATCTGGTGTTTACTACAGTCCACCTTCCTTTGTAAACTCGGAATTCTTACTTTTGTTTCCTCATTCTGTGAGATTGTTGAAAACCTTGCTTGATCTTTAGCCTCTTAGTGTTTATTTTTTGCTTAGCTTCTCAGCCACTTACTCCTCACCCCTCAATGTCATTCATAATGTCATAATGTCATAATGCCCTGAGGGGAAAAGGAGTAAAGTATGTTAGGCTCACTTCTCTGCTATTGCCTTTTTTCTTAGGATCTTGGCTCCTCAAACTCTTTCTCAGTGTCCCTGAACTTCATTTGTTGTCTTTTTGGCCCCATAAGATGCTGGAAGCTCTGAGTTAGTAATACTAACTTCTACTTGGTTTCTGGCCTGTGCCACTTAAAAATTGGCCAGTATTTCAACAGAAAAAGCAGTGGACATTGTTGAGCCCACCTCTGTGTGTTTCTGCGATCCTGGCCCCTGGAGCCTGGCTGCCTTGATTGCTCACCAATGCATTCAATTAGCTTTTTCTTATCTTTTATCTGTCTTCTGAGGAAGTTGATCTAATACAAGCTACTGTGTCATAGCGGAAAGCAAAAATCTGAAAGTGGAAATCTCAATTATTGCTCTTTTGAAATTTATACTCTACTCACCCCTCCCAAATATTTGAGGCAATTTACAATGAAATACACATACAATTGCAATAAGAACCTTAACATAAGGGTAACAGATCAAAAGCACAAGAGCAGTAAAAAAAGCAGAGGAAGGTATAGAGGTAGAGGAAGGAGGTAATTATTAGAAATTTAAACTACAGATGGTTTCCATAGGTGGCCATCATATGTAATACTGATCTTCTTTAATGCCAAGGAACAAAAGGAAACATGAATTTAGTAAAGAGAAATGAATTTAGCAGTGGCAATTGTATTAGAAGTTTTTTTGGTTTTGTTTTTTAGGCTTAGGCAATTTTTTTTTTTTTAAATGGGAATTATAATAGAAAGCAATGGCAGTGGAGGGTGGAAAGTTCAGGGTTCTGAAACATCTAGGTGGGTCTAATCTAATCAGGGCATTGCTACATGATGCTGGGCCACTTAGTAATTGTGATACTAAAACATTAGCATAGAAACCTTGATATCACTGCAGAAAGTTTATATTAAAGTGCCCTTATTTTGTCTTGAGTATCAGAGGTACTCTGAGGCTGTGGTAACTGGCCTGAGAGGTAAGAAAAACCTATATATTTCTTGTTTTCCGGGGAAAAAATGTACAATTGTCCACCAACAGGTATTTTTTTCTGGTACTAAATTTTAATAGAATTTTATCATATAGATTTTTGCGTCATTGATCAAAACGCTAGTGTCCATAATAGTACTTTTAAGGCTGAAAATGGTTTTCGTTTTAAGTTTCCTTATATTGACCCTTGAAAACGAATGAAGCCATAATTTTGCATTGTTACTTAAAGACATATTTATGGGAAACTAAACTAATGCAGTTCAGATACAGAAGTGTTTGGGACTCTTAATTTGAAACACTGATAAAAATTAGAAAAATAGGAAAATTTTCTTTTCCTCTTTTTCCCTCAGTTATCAACTGTTACAGAAGGGTTTGACAAAAATTGGCAACATGTGGTTTTGTAGATATTCTTTTTGATTTGAAAAGAGCCATATGCTTTATTTTCTACAAGTTATATTTATTTTTAAATATCATTAGCTGTTATTTAACAATATTAAAGGAAATCTGTGCTAAATACCAGATTGCTGGTGGCAAGTTAAAGTTCTGTTACCAAAATTTAAAATCTTGATTTGCATGGATGAGGGACAGCTCAGTTCTGCGTGCAAGACACTGCTCAGGTTTATATCTTTCAGATTAGAATTTGATCTTTCAAGCATCTGTTCATATCTGCTTTACTTTTCCCAGCGGCCCTATAACATAGCCGATATTGAAGGTACTTTTGCAGGTTGAGTTGGAACATGGAGGAAGGAGTACCTAAGTGATCCCGGGGGAGAGGGGGAAGGCTTCACAGAGGAGGTGGTGCTGCAGCTGCCTCTTGTAAGAGGATGAAGAGATTGCTGGGACAATATTCCAGGTGAAGGAGGCACAGAAACAGAGGCCGTGGAGCACAAGAGAGCATGACATTTCCAGAAAGTGAATGGTTGTTTGTTTTGTTAGATATAAGCATTAGAGGACGGGAGAATGGTAGGAGACGAAGCTGGACTGGTAGCCATGAGCCAGATCATGAATATTTGTGTATGTCTTCTATTCGTTTATTCATTTAACAAATATTTATTGAACAGCTACCATGTACCACGCCCTGTTCTAGGGACTGGCATTCAGCAGTGAACAAAACAGACAAAAATGGAACTCACATTCTAGGGGGAAGAGACAGACAATAAGTGACATCAGTGATAACTGACGAAAATTTGGCAGGAGCAAGAATGGAGACAGTGCCATATTAGGGTGGTCTGGAAAGGCGTCATTAAGAGAAGTCACGTTGGAATAAAGATCTGAAGCTAATGGAGGAGCCAGTGGGAAGAATGGCTGAGAGTGCTCTGGCCTGAGGGAATGTGTAGAGGCCCTGAGGTTGCAGTGGCTGAATCCTTGGGAGGAGAGCATGGCTGGAGGGTAGTGGAGGGAGAGCAGCAGATGTGAGGTCCATGAAACAAAGAGGGCCGGATCCTGTGAGGCCTTGGTGGCCTCTGTAAGGATTTGGGCTTTTATTTGTGTGAGATGAGAAGTGATTAGAGAGTTTTGAGCACAGTAAGACATAAGCCAACTTAAATTTTTAAGAGATCCTTTTGCTGTGTTGAGAATAGAAGACAAGAGTGGAAGTAAGGATACGAGTTAGAGTCTTTGCAATAGCGTAGGTGAGAGGGTGGTGGGTGGGGGTGGATGGAGGGTAGATTTTGTTCTAAAGGTGATAAGGAGCCATTAAAGACTTTTGATCAGTGAAGTGACATTAGGTTTTTGTGTTAAAAAGATGATTTTGCCAGCCATGTGGAGGAAGGATGGGAGAGTTGAGACTAGAAGCTGGATCAGTTTCCAAAGCTCCCGTAGCCACGAGTAAAGACAGAGACCCTCCAAGGGATGCAGTCTGATGCCAGGAGGCCCTCTGGGCAGGCTGCCAATCCCGGTCACCTTCTTGACCAGAGATAGGGGTTGAAAAGATTTACACATTAGGAAATTCCTTCGTAAATCTTACCAAGGAAGCAAGGTGGATGAT
This sequence comes from Avahi laniger, assembly GCA_963575035.1. Lineage (NCBI taxonomy): Eukaryota > Metazoa > Chordata > Mammalia > Primates > Indriidae > Avahi > Avahi laniger. Next base: position 64,423 of record CAUYSK010088379.1, on the reverse strand, counting down.
TATATCAGTTTTATTCCAGAGGCAGCCTGCCTAGCAGATAACCACAGACCCTTGCCACCAGCCCGGCACCGTCATGGATGCCGTAAGTGCATTAGCTCGTTGAATTCTTACTTAACACAGTCCTCAGGGGGCGTAATGACTATGGCCTCCATTCCATAGACGAGAAAACTTGGTCACAAGCAGGTTGGGCACTAGACTGTGTTGCCTCTGAAGGGTCTTCATCACAATGCTTTCTTTTGAAAGTTCTCATTGGGAGATTTGGAATTATCTCGTCATCTCGAAAATTAAATGTAAAAAAGTGATCACCTAATTTCTTTGTGAACTGTGGTGATAATGGCTTCAGAGAGTTGGTCCCTGCTGGGTAGTTAATATATTATTTCAATGCTCTTTGAGTTTCCAGTGACAGAAATTAGCTCAAGAAACATAAGTGGGAGTGAGTGGAATTTCAAGAAATTGAAATGTCCAGGGAAAGAGGGGTGTGCGTGTGTGTACGGATGTATGTGGGGGACGGTTTAGGAGGCATGGCTGGATGCGGTGGCTCAGATGCTGCCACGGAATCACTGCGGTGCATTCTCTCTCACCCCTGGTCCAGGTGTTGGTTTGGGTCCCTTCTGTGGATGGCTTCCTCACATGGCCAGGAGGACTGCCCATGTACAGTGTCAGAGTCCCTTATCTTTGTAAAACCTTGATTCCACTGGAAGCAACAGTGTCTTTCCAGGAAGCTTTAGCAAAAAGAGAGCCAGGAGAATTCTGATTTACCTGGTTTTAGCCCCGGAGCGCATCCCTGGCACTGGACGTGCAGGTCAGCCCCATCTGGCGAGCAGCTGAGGAAAGCTGGACAGCTGCCACAGGTCTGCTGCGTGTTTATGGAAGTAGTAGGGTGGAGGTCACAGGTGTCATCCTGTGGGAATGAGTTGCCTTAGAAAGAAAGTGGCATGTTCCCAGCACTGCTCAACATTTGGGGTTGGTGCTACCATTCTCTACGGGCAGGCACATGGCCCGTGGTTCTTCTGAGTAACCAGTACCAATAATTTTTTTTTATTTTTAGGGAGAGTGATATAGTGTAAGGGTCAGCAGCTTCTTTTTAACCTGGAATTCTGTCTGGACCTGCCCCCAAATGGGCTGGGAGGGGAAGGCAGACAGCCCCTGCTCAGGGCCCACCCTGTTCCCCATCAATGCTTCTCTTATATGGAGACTTCCTTCTTCCCTTCCAAAATAAGTGATAGTGGGTGGAGAAAACAAGAGATGGCTTTATAAACAGTGTTGCACAACTTTTTTTTTTTTATCCCCAACTCAAATTAAGATATATAATCTGGTACACACATATCTTTATTTGCCTAACAAAATATAATGAAATAATATTATTAGTGGTAACCTCACTAAATGCAGTGCACTCTAATTTTTCTGTTCTGTTTAATTTCATTTAAAAAAAGGACACGTGCTGGTCACAGCCACTATAAATTCATTTCACAAACTACTAAAGGATCACAACCCAGAGTTTGAAAAACATGAGTGAAACCAGTGAAAAACAAGTAGTAATGGTATATTCGTTTGCTGGAGCTGCTACCACAAACTGGATGACTTAAACGGCAGAAATTTCTCTCACGATTCTGGAGGCTGGAAGTCCAAGATCAAGGTGTCAGCAGAGTTGGTTCCTTCTGCCCGCTGAGAGAGAATATGTTCCGTGCTTCTTCCCTAGTTCCCAGTTACTGGCTGGCAATTTTTGGTGTTCCTTGGCTTGTAGGCGAATCACCTCAGTCTCCGCCTGCATCTTCACGTGGCATTTTCCCTGCGTGCATATCTGTGTCCAAATTACCCCCTTTCTGAGGATACAGTCATATTGTATTAGGAGCTCATCCTATTCCAGTATGACCTCATCACAGGTAACGGTATTTGCAACAACCCTATTCCCAAATCAGCTCATATTCTGAGGCACCAGGGGCTAGGACTTCAACATACGAATTTGGGTGGGGGACATAATTCTACCCGCAACACATGATAAAAATACAAAATTGAAAATGAAAATACAAAATTGAAGATAAATAATTTTATGGAGCCCTTATTACCTGGCAGACTCTCAGCTAGGCATTTTATTTCATGAACTCTCTGAAGCCTTTTTGCCCCGTTTTGTAGTTGAAGAAGCCAAAGCTTAAGAGAGGTCTCTCAGATTTAAACGTAGGTCTCCTTGATTTCAGAACCCATGTTTTCTGCTGTGTACCTTACTGTGTACAGTTCACAGAACATCAGGAAGGAGCCATGCATGTTCATTTGGTCCAAATTGAAATGCTAAATATAGATAGTAAATACACTGCAAAATTGTGCTGAACTTCATTGCAATGAAGACATCTTAAAGGACTCACAGGTGCCAGTGCCTAAGGGCTCTACCAGAGAGGCCTGTGAACTCTGTGCGCTGGGGGAAGGGAATGCCAGTGGACTCTTGGCTGTGTCCACTGGACCCGTCCCCTGCAGCAAACCACTGCGTTCCTAATGACGCCCAGCAACCAGCCAGACTCTCTCCCTGTGTGCTTCCCATCCTCATTCTGAATTTAGATCAGGGTGAAGAGTAGAAAGAAGGAAATGAGCCAGAAAATAGAAAATTAATACTTGGTAGAATCATCATATTTTAAAATTAATTTATAGGCAATGTCAGATAACAGGAGTTAAATCATTTTATCAGCAGGCTGCTCTAGGATTTAAAAATTGGCATCCGTCATTGTAAATCAGGTCTCAGGAGCCCCAGGCAATGGTCTCTAGAGATGAGGGTTGTTATAGGGGGGGCAGAAATGTAAATACTTGATTAGCTGTGCCCTTTTCTTTCATACAAAGCCTAAAATATTTCTACATCACAGTGAGTGATAATCGTATGTTAAACAGTATTGGGAGGGAAGAAGCTATTCCGGTTTATGGTTAGCCTGCTTTTATTACTGATCTTCCTCCCTCTCAGTCCTGGGAAACTGCTTGTGTGAGAGGTACTTATTTTAGGGTTATATTCCTAGCTTATAATTTAAGGACTGTGCTTAACCTCCTTCTGCACAGACACATTTTCCCTAGCAGTCTGGATGTCACATTTCTGCCATGTGACTAGGGGCATCCACGGGTTTGCCACATTTACACTGGGAAGACCCTCCATGATTACAGACCTACTCTTCCCTTCTTGTCATTGCAGCTCTGTGTCGAGGGCGCGTGGTGAGAGTCCCCACAGGGACCCTGGTCCGGGTGGTGGGCACCGAGCTGTCTATACCCTGCAACGTCAGCGAGTACGATGGCCCCAGTGAGCAAAACTTTGACTGGAGCTTCTCGTCTTCGGGGAGCAGCTTTGTGGAGCTTGCAAGCACCTGGGAGGTGGGGTTCCCGGCCCAGCAGTACCGGGAGCGGCTGCAGAGGGGCGAGATCCTGTTGAGGCGAACTGCCAATGATGCCGTGGAGCTCCACATAAAGGACGTCCAGCCCTCAGACCAAGGCCACTACAAATGTTCAACCCCCAGCACAGATGCCACTGTCCAGGGCAACTACGAGGACACAGTGCAGGTTAAAGGTACAGTCTTCACACAGGGTCATCAAACCAGTGGTAGGCCTTCCTCTGCCACTTTACTGTGGGTGACTTTGTCAAGAGACTTAATTCCTCTGGAGCTTTGCTTTCTCCTCTGTCCAGTGGAGTGGTAGTGTCTTACCCGATTAAAGGCAGAGAATGGGCCAAGTGACCAGGGCCCTTTCCCTTCACTCTACTATGGTTCTGAACCATCCCATGGCCCATGAGTTGGAGGCAGCGCGGTGTGGTAGAGAGCCCCGCCCTGGAGCCAGGGTGCCTGTGCTCAGTTCGTTCGATTGCTGCCTCTACCACTTGTCAGCTATATGGCTGTGGGCGTGTTACATGCCCCCGCTGCCTCCCCTGTGAACCAATGCCGACCTTGAAGTCATGAGGACAGGTGAGTTGACGTGTGCACAGCCTTAGAGCAGTGCCATAGCAGGCGCTCATTCAGTGGTTAGTGGCAAGAAGGGGATGCTCATGACAACGGTGTTTGGGTTTGTGGGAGTAACAGATACTTCAAAGTTCGTGTCTTTCTTTGTGACTTTCATGGTTTAAGTACCTCTTTGCACCGGAAATTGTATGTGTAAAGAAAGAATGATATGGTCACTGCTAGCTTATTGACTCAACTATACAAATAATCACACCTTATATATCCAGAATGATTCGGGTTTTGTTTTTGGGTTGTTATCATCACTCAGTTATGCACTTATTAGCACCCTGCCTTGTCCCCAAAAGGATTTATGTCTGGGTAGGAATGTATGTAATTATCAGGAAAGCAGAAAACATACTTGATATAAAAAGAAAGGGTTGATTCATGCATTCATTCCTTCTAAAGGTCTGTACAACTCTACCATATCTTAGATGAGGGGATAAAGCAGCCATGTCCATTAAGTAGGTATTAAAACAATAAAACATCAAATCTACCTCTTCCTTATTCCTATAGAAAATCCTGACTATATATATATTTTTTTTGACAATCTTTTTTTTTTTATTTCAGCATGTTATGGAGGTACAGATGATTAGGTTACGTATGTTGCCCTTGCCCCCCCCCCCCAAGTCTGAGTTTCAAGTGTGTCCATTCCCTCGGATGGTGCTCAGTGCACTCTTTGTGTATGCATATACCCATCCTGACTATTTTTTAGAAAAAAGTCCCGTAAGTCATTCTTGCATTGGAGCTAAATAATGCAACATGTCATACTTCCATTAGATCAGACATACGCCTGTCTCCCGCTGGAGTCTCATCTTGAGTGGGAGGGAAGGCCGTAGGAGAATTCCACCCCCAGCACCTTTCTGTTTCTTCTCCAGTTCTTTGGAAGGTAGGAGAAGCAAGGGGTGCTTTTCTTGGGTCAGGAAAGCAGGTGGATGACCATGAGAGAGACCGGCTGCTGCCCAGGTGGAGCCTCTGGAAGGCACATGCGTGGTCCAGGGTCTGTCTGGCCTTCAGCTTCATGGGTCTTAAAACTGTTCTGTTCATCTGTGCACTGAGATGAGCTGGGCTTGAGAACTGAGACATGTTAGCCAGACCCATACATGGACTGATGTATATACGGGAAGGTCATTGCATTCATTCTGTAGTAGGGATGGGTCTTTGGGATGCATCCTTCTAAAGATGTAGCAATTTTTTATATTATTTGGAATAGTCCCTTCTCAAAGACCCTGGATTAGTTTTTGAATGTGGAACCGGGGGAAGAGCCAAAGAGGTGATGAATAGAGGTGTTTAAGGATTCTCCATCCAGTTCATAGACAAGCCTGATAGATTTTCCCCACTCTAGGTAGAGCCCCCTCTCTGGTTACCAGAGTACCAGTATCCATTGCTTATCATTTCTTTTCCTAAATAGCACTCACTGATACACTTCCTTGATCTCTGGCCCCTTTTTTTCTGGACTCTGTAGAAGTGGCTGGCCTTCCAACAGGCCTTAAGAGAGTAAATAACTGCGGCTTCAGCTTTCCTTGGCGTGTTCCTATCCTGTGGGTAAACTGTGCTCACCCTAGTCATTCTGGGGCATTTCCCAGGCTGTGGGCCAGAGGCAGCTGCTGCCATCCTTTTTCCCTGTGGATCTTGCTGCTTTAACTCTGGGCAGATCACCTTATCCTCAAACGCTGCAGGCTCCCTACTCAAGCCTTGTGTCCTAACCGGAGCATTGTTTGACAGTCATACCCAGTTATTTTATCGTGACTGCTAAGTGCCAGGCACAGTCCTGGGAACTTGCCGTCTTTCACTCTCTTAACTCACATGTCAGCTCTATGAAGAAGGTCCAGTTGGCATCCCGCTTTTAAGAAACCGAGGCACAGAGGGCTAAAACACCTCGTGTAAGGGTGGCAGAAGCACACCCCCAAGGCACAACTCCCAGAGGCAGTTTCACCACCGAGTTCTAGCATGGGGTTTCATTAGTACCTTCTCTTCTCCGCCCCAGACCCTTTTTCAAATTGGAAAGTCAATTGAGATTTCAGATGACTCAAAGTGGGAAAACGTGCCCATGTGGGCATTAGAACAGGAGAAGGGAGGAGGAAATGATCTCTGGCTGCAGCCACGGTCATGGCTCCAGGCCAGAAGGCCCTGGAACTCGGTGGGCCTTGGCAGAAGGGGTTCCCCGTGGCTGACACGCTGTCTCTCTCTGCAGTGCTGGCCGACGCCCTGCACGTGGGCCCCAGCGGGCAGCCCCCGCCGGGCCTGAGCCTGCGCGAGGGGGAGCCGTTCGAGCTGCGCTGCCACGCCGCCTCCGCCTCGCCGCTGCACACGCACCTGGCGCTGCAGTGGGAGCTGCACCGCGGCCCGGCCCGGCGGAGCGTCCTCTCCCTGACCCACGAGGGCAGGTTCCGCCCGGGCCCCGGGTACGAGCAGCGCTACCACAGCGGGGACGTGCGCCTCGACACGGTGGGCAGCGACGCGTACCGCCTCTCCGTGTCCCGGGCGCTGTCCGCCGACCAGGGCTCCTACAGGTGTATAGTCAGCGAGTGGATCGCAGAGCAGGGTACCTGGCAAGAAATCCAAGAAAAGGCCGTGGAAGTTGCCACTTTGGTGATCCAGCCAACAGGTGAGCTTCTGGAAACGATGCAATGATGTATTACGGACACTGATGCACAACGATGCTGTGAAGAATTAAGCTGGGAGCTCGGTCGCTTTCTGACAAGAACTGTTTCTGCTTCCCACGTAAGGCCTTTCCTTTGGGGGTGAAGGAAGTAGGGCGATGTTGATAATTTGGGGAGGGGTGTGTTTGTGTTGTGCTACATGCCTGTAGTTTTGCTTTGCAAGCAGCTTTTTATCTGAATTTGCAGCATGCACATAGCACGAAGGCGGTTCTTTCACCCAGAGGTTAAGTACGGCAGTCCCTAAGGCAGAAGGAGGTCCGCCTGGTGTCAGAGGGGGTTTGGGGTGGAGCTGCCCATACCCTGCCCCTTAGCTCTGTCTTGTTTGGTGTTTCCTGAGTCCCTGGATCTGCCTTTCTCCATAGCTGTTGGGGTGTGTGTCTGGCTCACCCTAAAACCTCGTGTCTAACTTGGATCCTCTGGGCCTGTCTTTCAGATCCTCCCAGATGAGCCATCCCTGAGAGGGTGAGGAGCTGTGCAGGGCTGGGCCTCTTGTTGCCTTCCCATGTCATATATGCCCCGGGAGCATCCGGCCCTGGGGTGTATACAAGAAGTCCTTTGTCCTATCATCTGTCAGTCAGCTTTTCTTTTCAACCCCCCTACTCTAACTACAGAAGTGATTAAGAAAATACAGACTGCATTTTAAAACACATAAAAATAAAAAGAAAACAAGCGATTGTTGACTCAATGTCAACAGCATTGATAGGGATTCCAGCCCGCATTGATAGCGATCGTACAGCATGCTCAACTCTGTGCTGGACCCTGGGGTCAGAGTTGTTTGAGACTTGTAGCCAGGCCGCGTGGAGCTTCAGGCTTCAGCAGACACGAAGTGAAGAGACCAAGGCAGGGCAGTGTCGTTGCTGGGGATGATGGATGGATGTCCTTGGCTTTCTGGGAGCCCATCATCTTCAGATCTCTGAGTACTTTGCTGCTGCTGCCTGTTTTTTTAAACTGGGAAGACCTTGGCTGGATTCATTTCCTGAACACAAATGTGAGTGTGTGGCCACTCTGTTGCTCAGATGGGCAGGAAAGCAGGAGACAATGCACAGGGGGAGTGTTTTATCTCTGCAAGCTGCATTGTCCTGAGCCCTTTACCCTGCATTTACACCACCACACAGGAGGCAGATCTGGTAAAAGTGGGTGGTGGAAGTACCACCCACTCGAGGCTCTTGAGGGACTGTGGCCATCAGGAAAAGGAGCCACCCATTACCGTCAGTGTGGGCTCCAGAGGCTACTGCAATTGCTTTCCAGATGAACTCAGGTCACCTTCCTTATCAGAAGTGATCTTCTGCGATCTGCCCTAAGAAACTCCAGGCCAGGCGCAGTGGCTCATGCCTGTAATCTCAGTGTTTTGTGAGGTCAAGGTGGGAGGATCACTTGAGGCCAAAAATTTGAGGTCAGCCTGGGCAATATGGCAAGACCCTGTTTCTACAAAAAAATTTTTAAAAATTAGCTGAGCAAAGTGATGTACACCATGGCGGGAGGATGGCTTGAGCTCAGGAGTTTGGGGTTACAGTGAGCTATGATCACGCTAGGTACATGGTACCCAGCATGGGGTACAGTGGTACCCCAGCCTGGGTGACAAGAGTGAGACCCTGCCTCAGAAAAAAAGAAAAAAAACAACTCCAGATGTACTGCTTGCCTCAAACAACTATTTTAATGAGACAGAAGGGTTAAGAATTTTAACTTTGTAGCAAATTACATTTTTATGGAGGAATTTCAATCGTAAAACCTTTTTCCCCTCCCCAGAAACACCACAAAACCCATAATATCTAGTTATAAGACTTAAGCACTCTGAATCTATTAGGCAGGAAATGATGTCTGGCTCTCACCTGAGACTGGGTTCATAACCTTTTTTGTACCGTGGGCCTCTTTGATGATCTTTTGAAGCCCACAGACCCTTTCTAAGAATTAACACATTAATTAACATAAAATACAGTACACGAGATGACAAAGGAAAATAATTATATTGAAATAGTTATCAAAATATTTTTAAAACAAATTTGTGGTAATATGCTTCTTTATTAATACATTGATAATAAGATACAATGGCAGACCTATCAGCAACTATATTTCTGTATAGCTATGAATATAAACAATATTTTAGGATATCTGCAACAAACTATAATGTGATGTGAAAATATCTGTGATTTCTACTAGGGGCAAAGGCCCAGGAACAGGTAATACTATACTGGTTTGTTGCTTACTTTCACAATAGGAGGAAATGCTGTATTTTAGGTACAGGTTAATGAAAAAACATAACTTTTTTCCCATTGAAGTTCAGACTCCCTAAATATCTTTGTGTGGACCCCAGGTTAAGAACCCCACCACACTAGAGTGATGGTGTTTCTCTTTTTGTTAACACCTGTACTGTCTATGGCTGGCGGCTTACATTCCTATCACATTGCAATGATAAATGGCACAGAGCCACTTAAATAGTGAAGCTCTCTACACCCCCAAATCCAGAATGTGTGGGTGGGATCTGTGGTTAGTGATGTTACAAGATATTTAGCCACTTGCACAGAGAAAATTGCAAAGTGAACTAGGCAGTTGAGACGTTCCCGCCAATATTTTTAGAGTCTAAGAATCTATTTTCTCCAGAGATAGAGTCCACAGCTACAGGGTGAGTACTTCTCCACTGACCCAGAAGCTGACGGCCCTGCAGAGGTGACTCCAGAAGGATTCCAGGGTCTCTGATCATGGTGCTGTGTGTGGTGTGGTTCTAACTGCTGAACCCGGCTCAGGGAGGCAGTTTCCTCACTGAATCCTCTCAAAAGATATCCTCAGATTCCTTTTAGCCCCTTTACAGGGGTGACGGAGGAGAAAGAATTTGGAGGATGGGTGGAGGGAGAAATCAAACTTTTAAATTTCTTTTTCTAATACTGCGCCCACCTCATTTTCTGTCTTCTGTCAAAGTGAATCTTGAACTTGACTTGAAATTCTTGCTTGAAATATTGTCAGGCTTTGCAAATAGTCATATGAAAGTAATTTATGCCGAAAGGCATGGGCTTTGAGGCTGGGTCTTTTCTGAATTGGTGCCAGCCTTTGCCCGTGAGATTACGGGGGACGGCAGTTAATGCTGAGCCACCAAGAAGGCTAGGGCCATGCCTCTCCTGAATCCCCCCGGGAGGTGTTGGCTGTTTATTATCTTACTAATTGTTCCAGAACATTATCATGAGTCGATGCTTTTCTTCTCTGATTACAGATGTTCAACTTCTTTTTAAAAATCCCCTAAATGGAGTAAAATGTTTACATGTAAAAGCTGTGGCAGGGGAATGCCGAAACTGGATCTGCCTTGAGTCTGTGGCACCACGGACTGCTTCGTCTAAATGTAGTCTGCTTTTAATTATCCACACTAATGAGAAAGGGCAGTAGTGTGGATAATCCAAAAATCATTATGTTTAGGTTTTAGAATACATGTTTTATGATTGACTTGTAGGTGGATATGTCTAATGAAATAAATGATGCTCTAAATACAATACATTTTGAAGACTTGACTCCTAAGGAAAAATGCCTGGTTTCTCTTTCTTGGCCATTCTTTTTAGAATTTTTCCCCTTTATCCAGAAGACGGCTTCACCCTCACCTCCGACCCTCCATTCTCCAGCCCTCAACTGACAATATGTACCAGTCAGAACTAAGCTGTCGTTTTTCTGTGAAGTCACCCAAGTTCTATCATGCACGTGGAGAAAGTATATCTTTGCAAGCTTCAGCAGATTTCTCATCAAAGGATAATGTAACAGTTAAGAGCAGAGTTCCTAGAGGCAGATAGTCTGGATTTCAATCCCAGCTCTGCTTATATATTAGCTGTGTGACCTTGGGCAAGTTACTTGACTTCTCTGTGTTTCAATTTCCTCATCAGTAAAATGAGAATAATAATAGCATCTACTTACCTCTTAGAATTGTTTTGAGGATTAATATTTATAAAGCACTCAGAATACTACTTGGCATATAGAAGGTATATATAAATGTTCGCTGCTATTACTGTTTTTATAAAATAAAAAGAAATGTATATTTCATTAATTTAGTCATTAAATATTTCTCAAGCACTTACAACCGTGCAAAGCCTCTCACTTTAATTCCGTAAATAAGAACTTAAAAGGAGAGGATCTAAAGCGGGGCAAGGGGTGTGGAGGGGGCAAACACAATCCAGCTTATCTAGATGGTTTTGTTTTTAATTTTCAAGCCCTGCGAGCAGCTGTGCCCAGGAACGTGTCAGTGGCTGAAGGGAAGGAACTGGACCTGACCTGCAACATCACGACAGACCGAGCGGATGACGTCCGACCTGAGGTGACGTGGTACTTCAGCAGGATGCCCGATAGCACCTTGCCTGGCTCCCACGTATTGGCACGGCTGGACCGTGAATCCTTGGTGCACAGCTCGCCTCACGTGGCTTTGAGTCACGGGGATGCACGCTCCTACCATTTACTGGTTCGAGATGTTAGCAAAGAAAACTCCGGCTTCTATTTCTGCCACGTGTCACTCTGGGCACCCGGACACAACAGGAGCTGGCACAAAGTTGCAGAGACCACGTCTGCCCCAGCCAGCGTGGGTGTGACCTGGCTAGGTGAGTGGTTTGGAGAATGGCTCTTAGCCTCACCAGCCTAATCCCTCCTGGGAGATGTGTGGAGGAGTCAGGGTGCACTGGGTTTTGCATTGCTTTGACATTCTTTACATGGTTCAAGCATACTTTGGCCCAGATAGATCTTAAGCGAGGGGTTTGAAAGGAAAACTGGCTGAAATAGAATCTGACAGGCAAGGGAAATGTTTAGGTAATGTGGCCTCAGTTGTCTCAGTACCTTCACTGGAGAGGATACGGTTTCCTTTTGCTGTCGACATTTGCTGGGTTGGGGCACTGCTGAATGGCCCTTTGAAACGGATCTGTATTGGAAGGAGACTGCTGCCATTCTTCCTTTCTTTTTCCCGGACTCCTGGGTGCTCCCCGGCAGGAACCGATGCTTTTCCACAGTCCAGTGCAGACAGAAAATTCCTTCAGTTAATGCAAAGTGTGTTTTTCATGTCATACCCTGGATTCCCCAAATGATTTTATTTGCAGATACCACTTCCATGTAGGGTCTTCCTGCTTCCCCAGGCTCTTTTTATGGGTTTTCCCCCCACTGGGTGTCATCCCCCCAGTGGAGGAGCGGAGTTGCTAAACCCCCCCCGCCCTGCCACCTGTTTTATAACAGCTTGCCACGTATGTGAAGGTCACTGGCATGTCCTCTTGCTTTCTGCTATGCTCATCTTCCTCTGTTTCTTTTTTCCCTAAATGTTTTCCCTGTGGGCAAAATTCACACTAATTTTTATGTCTTGTAATTGCAGGTAATTCCAGGGGGATGGTATTGAGTGGGCTGGGGAGAGCTTTTCTTCCCCACTCCATTATCACAAAGATGGGACGGGCCTGCCAGTCAGGTTCTTCCCTGGTTTTGAGCTTGACCTCTCTCCTGTCCCATGAGCGCTGATGCAGGCATTTGGCATCGCTCTGATGAGTAGGAGGCAAGACAGATCTTCAAAGGCCAGGAAATCATTTCCCCCTTTGTCTGATCCTTCTGCCATGACCCGCAACTCATACTTACGTCTCTCTTACCTCTGCATCTTGGGTTAGCGGTGTATTCACTGTCTTTTTTTCCCTAGTAAGTGTTTATTTGGCAAAGATGGGGAGTTGGCAAGTGGGGACAGAGGGGGCAGGGAGAAGAGTAATCAGAGCAAGCAGAAGGGACGGTCCAATTCCGACGGAGACAAGGCAGGGTGTTAGTCATCCCTGTTAGCAAAATGATCCTTTGATATCCGAAAAGTGAAAAGAGTGGGGTTTATCTGGCGAGCTTTTATTCCCGCCGTCTGAACCCCATGTAAGAAACTCACTGTGAAGTACTGAACTGGAACAATGTTGGCCCAGCCAGAACTCTCCTTAGCAACCTTCAAAATAAAACAGATGTTGTCAGCACCAAAAGAAGATTTTTCATCTGTGGAGCAGAATATGTCTCACCGCTCTGATCCTCAGTGCATTGTGTGGTGCTGTCAAATCCCAGCACTGGCTGTCAGTACCCTCAGCGCCCCTCCTTCTCCAGCTTCTGAATCCCAGCCTCAAGGATTTTGTTTGTATTGAAAGTGCTGCCTGCACTCCAATTTGAGGGCGTCTTTGAAGTACTCGTGCATTGATCCTGGTATACCCGGGGGGAGATGCAGGGACTGTCAGACAACAGGAGGGGAGCTCTGGGAGGGAGTGGGCTTTTTTGACTGGAAGGGATTTGTTGGTAGCTGTGTTCTCCAGAGAGAGAAGAAATAAAGAGACTAAATTGTGGGAAAGGCTCAGTTATTATCATAAGGATCTTGCCATTTGTTTTCCTGTAGAGTGCCAGCACCCTTGTCATGAAAGTCATCAGTGTGCTTTTCCCTGACTGATGCTAATAGATACAGAACCCTGCACCTTCCCCAGTGCTTTGCACATAATAGGCACTCGATAAATACTGGCTGAATGGGTAAATAAACGGGTACCAACACATGGATTATGTTAATATATATGCATAGGAAAACCAGAATCACAAAGAAAGGAATAATGTTCAACTCCTAGCATATCCAGAGATATTTGTACCCAAGTAAACCTGCCAAGAGTGTGAGTGATATGAAAAATGACCGCATTCTTCTTTTTTCTTCCTCTTAAATCTTTTCCTCCTTCCCTGTGCTTATGACTCACATCATTGCAGCTGCTTGGACCCTTGTCAGGGGGCAAGCAGGGCATGAGTACAGCAGCAGACCTTTCTTCAAGACTTGGCAACTGGATTCTGCCCAGAAACTGACGCATCTGGCCTGACACTAAATGTTTGTGTCTGGATATGTAACATGTATGTATATGCATGTGGATACCCTACCACATATTGGGGTCTGGATGAGGTAACTGAGAAGTGGACCGAAAAAAAAAAAAAAAAGACAGATAACCTGCCAAGTACTCTATTCTATAAGTCATCTTAGTTGTGAGACTATGGAATATTGTCACAGGAGAGTTGTTGAAGAAGCTGGTTCCCCATGTAGGTATGACACAAAACTCAATTTTGCTACTGGACAGATTAAGAGTAATAATTACCATTTATTGAGAACCTACTGTGTGCCAGTAACTGGGCTAAGGACTTTATATGCATCAAATATTTAATCTTATGCGGAAACATTGTTGGCCTTGGGAACCAGCTTCACTCCTGAAACTCCAGCGTGTGGAGTCCTAAAGCTGGGCGGTTCTTGTCCTCGTTTGCTTGGGGTTGGTGCACTGAGGCAGATGAGTGGGTTGAAACTGACTGGGGTCTTCTCACGTTCTCATGTGTTCACCAGGAAGACATCAGGGCAGTGATGGGAAGGGGTCTGGCTAGTCCAGGAGCTCTTGTAGCAGTTGGGAGGGTCACGATGAATTTTTAGAGGGTGAGAAAAAGCCACTTTTACTTAGAACTTTTATGTCCTACTTTGAAGGGGGAAAACGATTTAAATTGGCTTGCAAAATGAAGCACAACTTAAAGCAGGAGACATAAAAATAAAATCAAGATCCAAAGGGGTAATAGAAAATTAAAGAATAGATATCGCAAGGTGATTGAGATGAATTAGTTACTGCATTTGAGCACTGAATTTGTCTCTGAAGTTTTGAAGAGTGGAGGCAAAAAGAGATGTGATTATACAGTTCTCCTCTAAGGAAGGAAAACATAAACTCTTTCAGAGAGACAAACTTTTTCTTGGCACTGAATTTATCATGTACTTTTTCATTTCAGGGGCATTGGATAACATAATGGACAGGGCTTTCAACTGTTCTTTTACAAAAAGCCCTAAACGATTGTTTAAGTGGATGTTTCTTATATCCACCCTCTGTAAAAGCTGAGGGCATAAATCTTTAGTGTGTGAAGAGGTTTTGTAAGAAGCTGAATTACTGTGAGGGACAAATGTTGCTTTGTGTTGATCCAATTTAGTATATGTCTAAAACAGAGAATCTAGCAGAATGACTAGTTAATCTGCACATTAAGCCATCTCCTTCTGCTATCAGATGTCTTAAATGAGCCTTTGGCAAGAGTTGGATACTAATCAGTTCATGGTTGAGCTCTCCGCCGGCAGTACCAGACTTCCCCAGTGTTAATTGGAGAGGGTTCCATGGGTTTCGGATACAAGAGCGGGAGGAAGGCAGAGTTGAGTTCTGCTGCTCAATCTTAAGAACCTGATTTGCATTCTTTCCCACTAGAGCTCAGTCCCCTCTTCCAGCAGAGTGCCAGCAAGAAAGGTAATTATTTTTCCTTAAGAGGAGCCGTTAATCTGCTAAGTACTTGATAGAAACTTTAGCGTTCTGGGCCATCTATAGGAAATAAGATTTAGACCTGAAGGTTTTTTAAGGGTAACTATTATCAGTTATCTGTCCAGGGTTATCTTGGAAGGCAGAAGAATATGTGGCCAAGTGTTGGAGTCAGGGGGACAGACCTGTGTTGAGTCCCATTCCCCCACCTTCTAGGTTTGTTGTCTTGGGTGTGTTTAACGTTTCTAAGTAAGCTTTGATTTTCTTGGTTTAGTACGATAATGCATATAAAGTGCTCAGCACTATGCCTGGTACTTGAGTGCTCAATACATTTTCTTGATGGTGATGATAATGATTTATTAATGTTTTGTTTTTGTTTTTTTTTAATCTACTTTCTTCCCTTAACTATCCATGCAAACTCATACGTTTTGGTTTTTTTTTGAGACGTGGTCTCACTCTGTTTCCTGGGCTAGAGAGCAGTGACATCATCATAATTCACTATAACCTCAAACTTCTGGGTTCAGACAATCCTCCTGCCTCAGCCTTCTGAGTAGCTGGGACTACAGGCATGTGCCACCACACCTGGCTAACCTTTGTATTTTTTTTTTTTTTTTTGTAGAGATGGGGGTCTCGTCGTGTTGCTCAGGCTGGTCTCCAACCCTGGCCTTGTGATGCTCCCACCTCTTCCTGCCAAAGTGCTGGGATTATAGGAGCGAGCTGCCATGGCTGGCCTGATTTATTAGCATTTGAGGGTCTGCTCCACCAAGTTCATAACCAATGAAGACATAAGAGTGTGTCTTAGGGTGTCAAGGAGCCCAGCATGGAGAAACTAGGAATATGTGTGTCCTGGAAGCAGCTACTCCAAGATTAGCTAGGGAAACCGGGAGAGTTGGCCACCCGCACCCCTTTTCCTGCCCCTGCCCCCGGATCTGGTAATTCACTCTTCCTTCTCAGGGAGGAGTGAGTGAGGAGGATGAAAGAAGAACTTCATGAATATGAGTTTGGGCATGGGACATAGGTGTTTCATTCAAATGATATAATTTTTATTGTTCTGAAATGGCCAATGCTGAATATATCCTCACAGTAATGGCTGTGCTAAGGTGAGGTAAAGTGTCTCCCCACAAGCAATAGCTTCTCATTCATAGCCATCTCTTTTTAAACATGATACAAATGACGATCGTGGCACATCTTTGACAATTAGTCGGTACTCGGCTGCCTCTAAAGTACCTGCCCAGTTCAAGATAATAAAACGGCGTCATCAGGAGACAGGGCACCGCTGTTTCCTCTAACCGGTGCCTGCAGCTCATTTGTCTAATTAGCTGTGCCAAGGTAACTGAGCTTCGGAGCGGGTATCAGAACACTTCCCTGTTGTACACATTTCAGGATTGGTGCTTCAGCTGTTGTCATCACTCTTGTCTTCTGGGATGTTGCAGGCTTTGAGAAAGCATTAATAACCCGTGTGTGTAAGGATTGTGCGCAGTTTGGTTGTAATGGGAGCCAGGCCATGGAGCCAAAGCCTCTCGTCCAACTTTGTTCACACACACCATGTAAAACCTTAGTCTTCTAAAACTTAGTTCCTCTGGGCTTCATTTTTGTTTTCGTTTGTTTATTTTTCATTTGGAAACATACATGAAAATATTTAATAGTATCAATCTCATAAGGTTGTTGGGAAGATTAAGCAAAAATGCAAAGAAGGCATGTAGCATGGTGCCTGGCATATAGAAGGCCCTCAGTAAATGCCAGTTGTTATCACTATTATGAAATGGGGATAATAGTACCTGCCTTTTTATACAATTGTTGTGAGAGTGAAAGGAAGTATTTTATGTGAAAACCTCGAGATGAGACTCTTGCACATAGGAAGCACAAACTATTTTTACAAATTAGCCAATGATTCTGAAAGCTTTTTGTGGTTTTGAAAGTTGTAACAAAAGAGTTTAATAAGCCATGTCGTTTTTAGAAGTCTGTCTTTTGCCAAAGGTCACTCTTGGAGTTTGTAGCTTTGGGGATAGTGTGGACATGAGCAGATACTGTCCTGGGATCCAGATTGGGGAGCAGACCCTGCATCTCAGAACGTCAGTGATATTGCACTTGGATTGGCCTCAGTATTCTACGAAAGAGTTCACAATGTATGGTGGTGTTTGTTTTTAACTTTCAAAAATAGGAATTTGCAAATATACACAGTAGAAAAAAATAACCACCAACTTCAACAGCTATAAATATTTTACTGATCTTTTTTCGTTCTCTTCCCTCTACTGGACACACACATGTACTTTTTTTCTTTTGAAATAGTGTAAAGCATATCCCAGATGCCATATCATTTCACTGTTAAATACTTTAGTATGCATCTTTAACTGATAAGCATTTTTTAAACATAACCACGATTGTTTTCTTAGCTGATTTCTTGATGAGATGAAGCAGAATGTAGTGGTAATCAGTGGTGGAATGCTTGTGCCAAAACTGAGCATTTTTATGCAAAATATTAAATTTACTTCAATTCAGCAAGTATGTTAATATCTTTTATGTACAAGGCACTGCATGTATAGCACGTGCAGATGAATAAGGTAAGTTAGTCCCTGGCCCTGGGAAGACTCCCATGGAAGGTCCATAAGACATACATACAAATAACCAAAGTTCAAGGCGGCGTTCAAATAAAATCCTTAGAGAGCAGGGAACCTGGCAGGTGGTAGGATTTGTTGAATAAATAGTAGAGGTGTGACATACTGAGCCAGTTCAAAGGAGACACATTCCCTGTGGAGTAGGAGAAGCTACAGAGAAGAGGTGTGTGCGTGATAGGCCTTGAGGAAGGGCACACTCTCTGCAAACAATTTTTGAAATTGTAAAACAACATTACAGGACAATTTCTTCACATGCACCAAACAAAAAAGAAATAAGAACCCACCCGTACTCCTACCATTCTGACCTAGTGGAATCATGCCTTCTCCAGGATTGTAAGTCTGGAGTCCACCTGCAAGGCTGGTGGATAATTCAGATGAACCTGCACCTTGTAAGTTCACAGGCCAAGAATCCACTTGTTTTTGCTGGTCTTTGCGTTAAAGCTGAAGCCTCCTTTTCTGGGGCCTACGTGAAGTTTGTTTTAACAGACAATAAGCAGACAGTTGAAATCAGTGAAGAGATTTTTCTTTCCTTCCAAGCTGGAATCCCTACAACTAGATGCACACATAGTACAAGTCCCCTGTATTCTCGTTTCGCTATGTTTGAACATGCAGGATTTAAACAGATCCATTTTAGGGTGGAGATGGAGTCGAGTGGGAGAATCAGTTCAGTTATTTTTTCAGCAACTTACTGAGCAGGTGTCCCGGGTGCTGAGGCAGAGGGAACAGCAGGAAGGGAGGCAGAGGAACTGGAAGTGCAGGAGTGATTAGGGCGTGGCGAGAGGTGCCATCTGAGTGGAGTCGAGAAGGCAGCGGGTGGCAGGGCTGGGTACACACTCACTGCCTGGCTGGGGAGTGTTCTTAACTCAGTAGGTGAGGGGAAGAGCCATGGGAGGGTGCGGGACAGATGCTCTGGCAGGTATGTCAGCCTGCAGGTAGTTACAGTCCCAGCTGGAGGCCGTGAGGGCCAGGATGAGGGTGTTGCTCGTGAGGTTTTTGCTCTTACTTACAAATATTTATGGAGTGTCTACTCTGCAGCAAGCCTGGGAACGGAGCAATGGAAGAGACATTGAGGAAGCAGAATGTGCAGGACTTAGGAGCTCTCGGAGTGGAGAGGCGGGAGGGAAGAGAGAGAGTTGGAGATGGCACACATTTCACGCCGAGGTGACCAGGAGAGCGAAGGGCAGGAATGTGGTAGCAGGAACAGTCGTCGCGAAGGTGGGAGGAGGAGCTGCCGTGTTTGTTTGGAGTTAGGTTTTGGGGTTGGGGCTGTGCTGGCTGAGGTGGACGCCAAGCAGGTGGAGGGTGCGATGCTTGAGGTGCCGTGGACATGCCCAGTCAGGATGCCTGGAGCTGAGCTCCAGCGTTGGGCTCTGGAGCCTACGGAAGAGCCGGGGCCAGAGCAGGGGGCCAGCTGGGTTCTCATGTCTGGGGAGCGAGCTTTGGGTGTGGCCGGGGCAGAAAGGTGGAGCTGCTCCTGGTATTGGCATGGGAGCTGGTTTTGACCACCCTTTCCATGTTCTGTGGTCTGACCACTAATTGGTCATTCAAGTCACTGCTTCTCTACCATGTTTTTTTAATTAACAAATTAAAATTTATACATTTATGGTATATAACGTGATGTTTTGATATATGTATGCCTGTGGAATGGCTAAATCAAGCTAATGTATCTATTACCTCAAATACTTTTTGTGGTAAGAACATTTAAAATCTATTCTCTTAGCAGTTTGCAAGTATACAATACATTGTTATTAACTGCAGTTACCATGTTGTTCCATAGATCTCTTGGATTTATTCCTCCTAACTGAAATTGTGTGTCCTTTGACTAACATTCATCCTTCCCAGCCCCTGGTAACCACCATTTTACTGTCTGCTTCCATGAGTCTGACTTTTTTAGGTTCCATGTGTAAATGAGATCATGCAGTTTTTGTCTTTCTGTGTCTGGCTTGTTTCACTTAACAGTGTCCTACAGGTTTATCCATGTTGTTGCAAATGACAGTATTTCGTTGTGTGTATGTACCACATTTTCTTTATCCATTCATCTATCGAACACTTGGGTTGGTTCCATGTCTTGGCTGTTGTAAATAATGCCTCAGTGAACATCTACCATCTTTCATCATAATTTTAACAGCCTTCAGAAGGTGCCACTTGGGGAGAATGTGCTCAGGAGGTGGAATTAAACCGTGAAGGATCAAAGGGTCTGTAATCTGTTAGGATTGCAGAATAGAAGTGTCGACAGGCAGCTTCATTGTGTTTGATTGCACTGGTCAGTCAGACTGAGGTGAAGGCTTGTAGGAGCTGTCTTCTGGGTCAGAGTCCTCGTGGTGGTAACTTAGCAGCGTCATTGCCAGCAAGGCATTCAGTGTTCCTAAAAATCATTATGCCAGTCAGTGGTACTTAGGAAGTCGGAAGTTTAGGAGACAGTGACTTTGATTCATCTGAAATGAGGATGTACTGGTAGAAAGTATACAGCCCTGGGTTCAAGTCTGCCACACTTGAGACAGGTAGGCAAGTTATAACCTCTTGAAAACTCCATCTCCTCAGAAATGAGAACCATGAATAGTAATTCACAAATATATACATGTGTGTACATACATGTTTGTGTGTGTACATACATATTCATAGGCATACACCCCCACACCAAGCACCAGTCTAAGCCCTTTAAGTTCAGTATATTTTAACTCTTTTTTGCAGGTGAGGCACCAGAGATCTGAGTAATCTTCCTAAGGCTACACAGCAAGTAATGGCAGAGCCAGGACTTGAACACAATTTGGCTCCAGACCCCTGCTCTTAACTGCCTCTTAATTTGCTGTGCTGGTTAATGTGGTGACATAAAGGAAGGGTCTTAAGCAGTGTGCTTGAAACGGAGTTGAGGTTTCACAAGTAACAGCCGCTGCCGCTGCCTATGGACAGTTGATGTTCCACATTCCAGGGTGGTCTTGCTGTGTGCACGGCCAGTCAAGTCTGTCCTTTCTGTATTAGATGACTCGGTTGTCCTGATCTCCACCCCCATTGCTTTTGGGTCAGCATCCAAAATTGGACGTGAGAAAAGGGTCTGAAACCTTGGATGTGGGGTCATTTGAGTATTCCTTGTCTTATACACATGGCGGTGTAAACACATTTCAGTGGTGCGTGTCCCACAGCCACTCATTGCTAGGCTGGCCTGCGGTATGTTGGCACCGTGCCCGGGCCCAAGGCATGCCCCGTCAGGGCATGAGGTGCCGTGAGGTGGCTGGTGGGTTCCTTCCCAGCTCTGGCGTTCTAACAGCCTGTGGTACGTCTCTACAGCGCCACGTCACAGCAGGATGTGCTCCCGTGGATGGGCACAGGCAATTAAATGCTTGCGAAGATGACATTTGAGGGAATTAGGATTTTGAGTTCTTTTCATTTCCTGGCCCACTGAATCATTCTTAGAGAAATTGTGATGTTATAAATTCCATTAAAAGTATAAATCACAGAAGAACAGCTCCTTGACCTCAGCAGTTTATAATCTGTGTGAGTCATAAATAAAAGCAACATTAAGTAAAACTAAACTGTTTGATCAAGGTGATGCAGATAATGATCATATTGATAAATGGAAAGTTCTGTTTGGGTAGAATTATTTTTCTCCTAGAAGGCAAAGTGCTACAGACAAAAAACGTAGCCTTTTCTAAAAGCCTTAGCATTAAGGCAGTGAACATTTATCGAGTGCCTACTGCATATGAGGCTGTGTATAGCTCGGGGATGGGACCTTAAGCACAGAGTGATCATGGAGTGGGGTAACTGGTATGCAAAAGTACATTGCTGACTTGTGGGAGCACAGAGACAAAGTGTCACTTCTGGGGACCCAGGACCCAGGTGATGTTGGAGAATGAGTGGCAGTTCGCAGGACATTCCAAACAGGTCACCGTGGTGGTGTGAGACGGCGGTGCCTGGAGAACCTCAGGTAATCAGGTGTGACACTCAGAGGGAGAGGGGAGGGGAGAGGAGGCTACAAGGGACTCCGACACCAGTTCCTTGGCAAGCATGGGGAAGCCTTGGGCCCAGTGAGGACAGAAACGTGGCGTTGCAGAAATGGACTAAATCGAGGGAAGGGTTTTTATGCAAGTGAGGAGCAACAGGACTGTGGCAGAGATAGGGGGGATGCTAGGAGAGCGCTTTCCTCCCACCCCCATCAGAATTTGGGCCGAGCGGGGAGGTGGCGTGCCCACAAGAGCAGGGCCAGGTTCCCAGTACGATGGGTGAGTCACATGTGGCAGTGAAAAGAATATCCTTTGGGAGTTTGAGGTTGGGGAGTGTTTATTGACCACTGAACACAGATCAAGTGGAAAAAGTCAGAGGAACAGTAAAGTAACGATAAGAACATACAGGGGGAATGATGGCCTGAAGGCCTTGTCTTTTGGGCATGGCCAAGGGTGGCAGGAACCTAAGCCATGATGGGCTTGATGGACCCGGGATTCTAGAATACTCTGGGGTGGGGTTTTCCAGTGGGAGCTTTGGAGGTCTGTGGGATTGCTTATCATTCCAGAGAAAATCTTAGTAGAGCGTGGACACTGAGCTTCTTAAGAGATCTTTCTCAGAAGACTTTAACTTCTTGGAGAAACTGACAGCAGACCCCAGCCCTACAAAAAAATCAAGACTCTGGCTGAGGACATTGGCTTCTGGCATTGGGAGGTTCTCTTGGGAATATGTGGGGCAGTGTTTTGCAAATTTTGTCAGACACTCTTGTTTGATCCCATCCAACACAAAGACTGATTTCTTTCTCGATAGTCGGTAGGGTAGGCATTTAGTCGTCAACACAAGAGCAGTATTTGTCTCGTTCCTTTTGCTAATTCTTGGTGTGTTGCTCTGTCTAATTATGTTTTCATCCTGGCCTTTCTCTGTCCTGTTCAGAACCAGACTACCAAGTGTACCTGAATGCGTCTAAGGTCCCCGGGTTTGCAGACGATCCCACAGAGCTGGAATGCCGGGTAGTGAACACGAAGAGCGCGGAGGCAGGTGTCCGTTTTACTGTTTCCTGGTACTACAGGATGAACCGGCGCAGTGACGATGTGGTGACCAGCGAGCTTCTTGCTGTCATGGATGGGGACTGGACGCTAAAATATGGAGAGAGGAGCAAGCAGCGGGCCCAGGATGGAGAGTTTCTTTTTTCTAAGGAGCAGAGAGACACGTTCAATTTCCGGATCCAAAGGACTACAGAGGAGGACAGAGGCAATTATTACTGTGTCGTGTCTGCCTGGACCAAACAGCGCAACAGCAGCTGGGTGAAGAGCAAGGATGTCTTCTCCAAGCCTGTCAACATATTTTGGGCATCAGAAGGTAGGAGCTGTATTTTTGTTCTTTATCCATTTTTGTTTTGTTTTTGCTGAAGTCATCCCACCATGTGCTTTCAGATGCACAGTTGCCCTATGGTTCCTCACACCAGGAGTCCATGGCCTGGGCATTAGTCACCATGCAGCCCTCTACACCCTCTTTGGACTCACAACAACCCCACATATCCCCAAATCCCACGGAGAGTACTCTAGAACTCACTGCCATCAGCCAAATCTCCTGCTTCCTGAACTTTATCTCTGAATGTTCCTTTTCTCTGGCTTGCATTAAACATTACCTCTCTGGGGACACTTTCCCCTGGATCTCTCCTAAGTGGTGGCAGGCACCTCCTTCCCACCTGCCTCATGTAACTGGGCCTGGAGGTGGGGCAGGTGCCCTCCCTGTTCCCCACTGTAGCTTCCAGATCATTTTCCTTCACCCCTAAATATGTCCAGCCTCGAGTCTCATGTCGTCAGACCGTACCACCTCCTCTCAGTGCTGTTGCCTGTCGACTCCCAGGTCCTCCGCTGTTCACCCTTTGCAGATGTTAGCTTTTGTTTCCCGGCCACTCTCTCTAATACAACTCCTATCTTGCTAAGTTCATTATCCACGTAGAGAGAGCTCTGGGTCATGCTAGAATCACCCCAGGAGCTTTAAAAAAAAAAATTACTGATGCTTGAGTCCCACCACAAATTCTGTTTTAGTTGGTCTAAAGTGTAGGCAGTCTGGACACTGGAGTGTTTAAATGCTGCCATGGTGATTCTCATGTGCAGCCAAGGTGGAGAGCCCTAAAATACATAATCCTATCATTCTCTGTCCCTTGTCCTCCTCTCTCTAGTCCTCATATCCCTATCCTGTCTTCACTCCCGTGCCCATACCCTACGTGAGACTATCCCTTTTGGTAACTTCAACTCCTCCCTAGTCTCTATTTTAAGCATCCTGTTCTCTAAACACATCTGTCTTTCCAGATCACTCCCTCTAGCTCTCCAACAACAACTTCTGACCTAACTGGGACCAACAGTCTACTAGTCATATCCCCAACATTGTCCTTCACTACCATTATGTCCTCGCTTCTCTTTTACCTGGGGTGACCATTTGCTCAGGGTAGTCCAGTTTACACCTATTGTCCTGGTGTGATTATTATAGGTCCCTCTTTTATTCTGAGATGTGTTCTGGGGTTGGAGGAGGGGTAAGTTAGCTGGTCACCTGTTGCCACACAGCCTAAACTCCCAGCCAGTCGCAATCACTCCCTTGCATGCACCCTTCACTCCCTTGCCTCTGTCTCCGTTTGCATGATACTCTGGCTAAGCTACAGCCCAGTTCAAAGCCAACTGTCTGCCACCTCCCTACCTGTTTCTGGTTGGAGAAAAACATTCAAACATGTTGACTGGCCTCACTTTAAAGTTGTGATCACTTATGTCAAGTGGACCCTCAAAGCTACCTGGGACTCATTCTGCATTTCCTTAATCTGTTTACTTCCCCGCTTTCCGAAGGGATTATTACATATCACTTTCTCCTCTGCAAAACCTCCTCCCCCAGCCTCTCTCTCAGCTATTGGTCCTGCCTCCTATTTCCCTAAAAAAATAGAAACCATCAGGAGAATTCCCATTCCCTGCCCCGCTGTCCTAGCAGAGGCCAGTCCGCCTCTGGCCTCTCTCTCGTGTCTTCAATATTCCTCCCTCTTCCAGGCCTTTCCCACTGGCCCATCAACAGGCTGTTAGATCTCAGATGTATTTTTTTAAAAAGCTAAACTACTTGATCTCGCTTCCCCTCCATCTTTATCTACCGTACCTTCTTGCCCGCCTATTATTCTCTTTCTTTTTATAGCAACAATATTTGATTTATCTGTACTTGTTGTGTCCAATTTTTCTCCTCTTACTCTCTCTGATATCTACTGTATTCTAGTGCCCAGACTGCATATCTTCCCCTGCTGCTTGTGTTAAGATTACCAGTGGTCAACATAGTGCAAAATCCAGTCGGTTATCTTAGTTGAGTGAGCAGCATTTAGCCCAGGCGATTGTTCCCTCCTCCTGGAGATACTTTGCTTTTTCCCTTGGCTTATGGAACACCAGGGCTTTCTTCGAACCTCACTGGCTACTTCCTCTCAGCCTCCTTTGCTGGTTCCTGTTCATTTTCCCAACACTCAAATATTAGACTGCCTCAGGACCCAGTCCTTGGACTTCTTTTCTATTTAACCTCACTCCTCTGGTAATCTCCTCTAATCTCATGAGTTGAAGTATCATTTATGACTCCCAAATTGACATGCCTACCCCAGACCTCTTTTCAGAACTCTTGGCTCAATAGTGTGTTGCCTTCTCGATACCTCCTCTTGTCTGACGGGCATCTCAAACTTCTGTTCAAAGGGGTGCTTCCCTTCTCTGCCAGCTCTCTTCTCTCAGCTCTAACACCATTGTTTTAGTTGTGCAGACCAAAACCTTCATCCCTGACTCCCCATTCTTTGTAACCACGTCTCACACTCTGCCCTTTCTGAGCCACCGCAGTCTCTTGCCCGGGTCATAGCACTCGCCCCCTAACTGGTCTCCTCACTTGTGCCCTTGCACACAGCAGCTACAGTGATCCTGTTAAAATGTAAGTGACATTATGAAACTCCTTTGAAGCCTCCGCGTCTTGCTCAGAGCAAAGCCCGGCATCCTTTCAGTGGTGTTGGATGTGCCGTGCTGACCGGCCCCATTCCCTTCTGACCTCCCCTGCCGCTCTCCCCAGCGCCCACTCCGCTCCGGCCACTCTGCCCTCCCACGGTGCCTCACGTGTGCCGGGCCTGTTGCTGCTGTGCCTCATAGCTTTCCACCTGCTGTTCCCTCTGCCCAGAGTGCTTTTCCTGAGATGGACAGGACCTGCTCCCTCACCTCCTTCAGTTCTTTTTTAAAGGTTGCCTGGCCACTCTGTCTAAAATCGTGACTTCCCCCATATACAAACCCATACTTTTTCTCTTCCTTACCTGGTTTATTTTCGCTTAAACATTTATCACCATCTAACCATACCCCACATTTCACTTACGTATTTTGCTTATCTTCTTCCACCAGCATATAAAGGCAGGGATTTCTATATGTGTTTGTCCAACCATCATCATATTCCCGGCACCTGGAATATGGAAGGCTCTCAATAAGTACATGTCTCATTCACAAGTGGATGCCCAGACTCACAGGAGAATCAAGAAAGAATGTGCTGGCTCAGGGGAACCTCAGAAATCAGTGATTCTGGAGAGAGTGTAACGTACATGTTCTACTAATAGGTTTGGTGGCACCAATGTTCCAAGAAACCTTAATATAAAAATCTCATAACTGGATGGATTATAGAGTTAATCATCTTATAAAAAAAGAATGTGTCTAATTCATTTATTCATCCATTCAACAAATATTTAGGTACCTTCCAAGTGCCTGACATTGTGCTACTATAATAGATGAATTCTAATGTGTATATGCATCGGGATTATTGTTTTGACAGAGAAGCAGGGAATAATACACTTAAACCTAAAATTAGTGTAGCCATAGAGACTTGTCAAAATGTCAAAACATTTCTGAAGTTAAAGTATAAACCAAGTGGAAACGATTAGATCTGCAAATACATACGCTGTGGGCATTTTAGTAATAAATCTGTTCTATAATGTCACCATCATATGATCAAACAGAGAGAACTCATTTCTCCCTTCCTCCCTGTACTCTGCAGAGCCTCTGGGGAGGAGAGGCAAATGGCACGGCCAAGAGCTTGGCCTGGGTGTCGGGTCCAACGCTGTCTTTCCCAGCTCGCCTAGCGTACACTCCACCTCCCACCCTTGGAACACCAAATTCTCTCCCTTGGTAAAACTTCTCAAGGACTTGCTTGAAAATCCTTAAAACCAAATTCTCAGTGTTGCTCCTTTCTCCTCTCATACCCATTAAATCATTTCAGTGTGGTGGTTTTCAGCCTGCTCACAGATACACACGATTTTCTTTCTGAGTTTCCAGCTTTCCCTAAGTGCTATTGTGTGGCAATTTGCAAATAAATTCCTATTTCCTTGACATTTTGCTTTTAGTAGCATATTCATTTTAACTGATCCTGTTGGAATTCACCTCCTTCTGGCACTTCATTCCAGATTCCGTGCTTGTGGTGAAAGCGAGGCAGCCAAAGCCCTTCTTTGCTGCAGGAAATACATTTGAGATGACTTGCAAAGTGTCTTCCAAGAATATTAAATCGCCACGCTACTCTGTTCTCATCACGGCGGAGAAGCCTGTTGGGGACCTCTCCAGTCCCAATGAAACCAAGTACATCATCTCCCTGGACCAGGATTCTGTGGTGAAGCTGGAGAATTGGACAGATGCATCGCGGGTGGATGGTGTCGTGTTAGAAAAAGTGCAGGAGGATGAATTTCGCTATCGAATGTACCAGACTCAGGTCTCAGATGCGGGGCTGTACCGCTGCATGGTGACGGCATGGTCTCCTGTCAGGGGAAGCCTTTGGCGAGAAGCAGCAACCAGTCTCTCCAATCCTATTGAGATGGACTTCCAAACCTCAGGTGAGCAGGCAGCCCTGTTGAATCATAGGTTGAGCTAGAAGAGACCCTAGGGTTTCGGTCAGATGCCCTCATTTTTCAAAACAGCTTTATTAAGATGTAATTCATATGCCATACAGTTTACCCATTTAAGGTACATAATTCAGTGGTTTTTCATATATTCACAGAGTTATGTGATCCTCACCACAATCAATTTTAGAACATTTTTATTACACCCAAAAGAAACCCTGGGCTCCTTAGCTGACACCCTCCAATCGTACCCCACCCCTGACCTCCCATTCCGCAGCAACCACTGTCTGATTTCTGTCTCTATAGATTTGCCTATTATGGATGTTTTGCATATGTAGAATATGTAATATGTGGCCTTCATGTCGGGCTTCTTTTACTGAGCATGTTTTCAGGGGTCATCCATATTGTAGCATGTATCAGTACTTTATTTTATGACTGAATAATATTCTGTTGTATGGTTGCACCACATTTTGTGTGTCTGTTCATCAGTTGATGGACATTTGGTTGTTTCTAGCTTTTGACTATTATAAATGATGCTGCTATAAGCACATTCAAGTTTTTGTGTGAATGTATGTTTTCATTTCTGCCCTCATTTTTAAAAAGTAAACTAAAACTCAGCTACTTCAGAACATGGTGGAGTGTAAAGAGAGGAGGGAACCGAGCCTCCCGAGGGGTAAAATGATTTGCCCAAAGTGGAGGATTCAGAGCTAAGACCCCAGTCTTCTCCAGGTCCATGGCTTTCCACTCTTAGAGGCCTCTAGGACTGAAGATGTTGACCACTATTCTTCGCCCAGCTAATCAGAGCAATATTTCCTTACAGGGGATAAGTATCCCAATCTTATTCCTCAGCTGCTTTTGGATTGAAAAAGAATCCCTATAAATTAGTTGAGTCACCAGAGCTGCTGTGGTGTGGATAAATATGTCTGTCAACCTGGTTTATTAAGAATAGTTATTAGTGGTATTTATGAGAAAGTTAATTAAAAGAAGGACCTTTTTATGTGTATTGTGAAATGATTTTTATCTTTGGTAAGTAGAATATTTTTGTCTAAAAGCAGAAAGATCCACTTTTGTAAATGACATAGATACAAGGTGTTCTCAAAAAGAAATATTTCTTACTCATTTATGTTATTAAGATCATGTGACATGTCTGTTTGTGTATGTGTGTATATTTCAGCAGGAAGATGATTTAAGCGTTTTTAAGCCCTAGTCTTATTTAGAATATCAATGAGAAGGGTTATCATTTGTGGGTTTTGATTAAATGCGCTTTGGGTTCCAGTCAGAAATTTCTGAATGTGTAAATTCATACGCATCTGTAAAAATTCAGATATTAATTGAATCAGTATAATGAATGCAAGATATTTGTTGAATTAAATCATTAGCATTTATATAAAAGGTAAGCTAGATTCTAAAAAGTTTGTTTTTTATTAATATTATTTTATAGTATATAGTGAAATAATCATCTAGCATCTCTTAACCTTTAAATTAATAAAGGACAAATATTGATTTAAGCCCTTAGAATTGGAAAGAGCAGAGAAAGCATAGGTCTCCTTTATTGTGTATCTGTTTGTTTTTAATAAAGCTGTAATGAGATACAATTCATATACCATAAAATTCTCCCATTTAAAGTATACAATTCAGTGGTTTTTAGTATATTCAGAGTTGTGCAACCATTACCACCATCTTATTCCAGAACATGTTAATCACCCCAAAATGAAACCCCGTTCCCATTAGTAGTCATTCCATGGCCTTGCCCCGCAATCACCAAGTTATTTTCTGTTGCTGTAGATTTGTCTCTTCTGGATATTTCATACGGATCGAGTCATATGTGGACTTTTGTGACTTCTTTCACTTAGCGTAATGTTTTCAACATTCATGTTGTAACATGTATCAGTACTTCATTCATTTTTATGGCCGAATAATATTTCATTGTATACCAGATTTTATTTATCCATTCATCTGTTGATGGGCATTTAGATTATTTCAACTTTTTGGCTATTATGAATAATTCTGCCATAAAAATTGTTATTTGAAAATAATCTCCCATTCTGTGGGATATCTTTTCACTTTCTAAGTGATGTCCTTTGAAGCACCAAAATTTTAAATTTTGATGAAGTTCAATTTCTGTTTTTTCCTTTTGTTGCTTGTATTTTTGGTATCATATCTAAGAAATCTTTGTCTAACCTAAGGTCGTGAAGGTTTATGCCTGTGTTTTCTTCTCACAGTTTATTGTTTTAGCTCTTACATTTTGGCTGTGATTCATTTTGAGTTAATTTTTGTATGTGGTATGAAGAAGGGGCCCAACTTTATTCTTTTGCATGGAGATACCCAGTTGTCCTAGCACCATTTGTTGAAAAGTCTGTTCTTAGCCCCCTTTGACTTGTCTTGGCACCCTTGTCAAAAATCATTTAATCATAAATGTAAGAGTTTATTTTTAGACTTTCAGTTCTATTCCAGTGATCTATATTTCTGCCCTTATACCAGTATCGCATGGTTTGAGTACTGTAGCTTTGTGTTAATAGTTTTGAAATCAGGAAGTTGGTAACACTTTCTAGGTTTGCTCTTTTTCAAGATTGTTTTGACTGTTCTGGGTCCCTTGCATTTACATGTGACTTTTGGGATCAGCCTGTTAATTTCTATAAAAAAGACCACTGGGACTTTGATATTAATCATGTCGAATCTGTATATCAATTTGGAGAGTATTGCCATTTAACAATATTGTTTTCCAATCCATAAGCATGGAATGTCTTTCCATTTATGTAGGTCTTTTAATTTCTTTCCACGGTGTTTGTAGTTGTCAGTGTAAATCTTAAACTTCTTTTGTTAAATTTATACTATTTTTATTTGTTTTGATATTATTACAAATGGAATTGCTTTTTTTTCTTTTGGTTTTTGGGGTTTTTTTCTCTTTTTCATTTTTTTGTAATTTCTTTCTTAATTTGCTTTTCAACTTGTTAATTGCAGTTATATAGAAACACAGCTTTTTAAAAAAATATTGATCTTGTATCCTACAACCTTGCTGAACTTGTTTATTAGTTCTAATAGTTTTTTGGGGGATCCTTTACAATTTTTAAAATACAAGATTATATTCTTTGGGAATAGAGATACTTTTATTTCTCCCTTTCCAAGCTGAATATCTCCCATTCCTTTTTCTTGCCTAATTGCCTTGGCTAGAGTAGAAGGAGCACAAGTGGGCATTCTTGTCTTATTCCTGATCTTAGAGGGAAAGCATTCAGTCTTGTTCATCATTAAGTGTCATGTTAGCTGTGTGTTTTTTCATAGATGCCCTTTATCGGGTTGAGGAAGTTTCCTTCCATTCCTAGTTTGCAGAGTGTTTTTATCATGGAGATGTATTGGCTGGTTGTCAAATGCTTTTTCTCTGTCTATTGAGATGAGATGATTATGTGGATTTTGTCCTTTATTTGCGTATCTGTTTTGCTGTCTGTAGGAGTCTATTCCATGTTGTTCTACATTTGTTATTTGATCTTTCTTTTAAAGTGTTATGTGGAATAGGGGAGACATAAAATCTTTCATATCTATTTCTGGGTGAGGAATGAGTATTAAATCTATTTCTCAATTCTTTAAATCTTAACATAACAGATAAAATCACTGTAGCTTCCAGGTTGAATAGATTGCCTTAGGTTTTTATTTTATTTAATCCAAAGAATTGTCATGGCCAGTTCACATTTTAATTAGGAGAAGCTGCTATCAAATTCAGCGTCCAACGCAATTCTATATCCTCAAATAGCCCCCAGCAGACATTGATTTGAAACTGAAGAGCTTTCACTTCCTAAAAATCAGCAGCGTACCTCAAGACACACAACAAAGAGGTCCTTCCAGTGTTCATCTTCCTGTCGCCTGATTTCAGGGCCTCTTGATATTAAGGACCAAGGGGTCCACTGAGTCATGGCTTTTACTGACTCAGAGTGTCAAGAGGGAAAATGAGATTTAAATGTGATGGTATAGGTTTTGTTCTTTTATAAGAATAATAATAAGAAATTTTTCTTTTTAATATAGAAAATTTGAAAATATAATAAAGTAGAAGAAAAAGAATCATCTACAGTTCTATAGATTATTAATTTGTGTTGTTCATCTTCCTAGAATTTTTCCCTCGAGTGTGTTCTTCATGACTTTGAGACCAGGCTGTATGTACAATTCTCTGACCTCCTTTTCTCCCCTTTAATGTTATAAGATAAGCACTTTCCATATTATAGCAAATGCTAGGTAAATATCAACTTCAATACTATACGTATAGAATTTGCTTAACCATTATGCTATTGATGGACATGCAGATGGTCTGCAATTTTTGCTTTCAAAAAATACTGCTATTAACGGCACTTTTTTAGAGGCCCTAGTTGGAACATGGTTTGTGTCAATGTTTGTATTTAAAAGCTAAGTGGCTCTTATGCTCTCTGCAGACCAGGAATTGGGGAACCCCTAGTGACTCTGGGCATTCACTTAACTTCTCTGTGCCATGGTCTGCCGTCTGTGAAGTTACCCAGACAAATCCTCTCACAAAAACAGCATTACCACAGAAATTGACCATAATGAAAATATTTCTAAGCCTGGGATAAAAGTGACCCATATTAACAGTGAGCTGTTGATTTCATTAGAAGGAAATCCACCACTGTGAATGGCTCACCACAATGCAGGCCTTCTCCTGCAGTGCTTATCTGCACAAATGCTCTGTTGATAGCCCCAGCCAGTAGGGGATATGAGAACTGTAACTTGTGACCCAGGAGGCATTTGGGGTTTTCTTTGGAAATATAAAGAAAATGTGAAATTTGTCCAAATTAGGTAAATCTTTCTTTGCTGTTTCAAATTAAGTAAATAGAAACATAAATCCATTATGAGGATTTCTTTATGTTTTGTCATTTTGTGTTCTCTTAGAAAGGGCCTGAATGCTTTAAGAAAGCCCCTCAGTGAGTTCTGTTTATTACCGTGAGATTTCTCCCCAAGGTTGCTACTAACCTGTCCTCGCTCACAGGTGGCCATGCGTGGCATAAGTCCCCCAGTCATCACAGAGCCAGCTCGGAGCAATCCACCTGATCCTGCCCCACCTCGCTGCTGCGGGCAGAGCATTTCCGGGGTCTGCAGACCCGAGGGAGCCAGGGCTGAGAGCTGAGTTAATTGAAGGAGACGATGTCCAGAAGTGGGTCAAGTTCCCTTGTCGTCTTTGCCGCCATCCCATTCCGTTCCCCATTTCCTGGAACTGCCATTCCGTCATGTTCTGTATCCCCCAGAGTTAAGTCTGCCGCTGCTGCCTCCTGGCTAATCAGAACTCTCAGCAGTTCCCACCCTCCTAGGGCTCCGTATTCTATAGCCATCCTTCACCTTTCTCCCAGGGAAACAAAATTACTCATGTACTTACTGAGCAAAGCAATCTGATGAATTCATCTTATTAGTCATCGTGTCGAAGGGAAACTGTAGCCCTTTCAATGAATTGCCTCACTGGATGGCATGACAGTTTACTCTCTCCGTCATGGTCATTTCTTCTGAAAGTTTAACAAAATGCTTTGGGGTACTTTTTCATTTCTCGTAATCTGAACAAGAAAGTAGTGATACCTGTATTCTTTTTTTTTTTTTTTTCTCGTTGAGACAGGGTTTTGCTCTGTTGCCCGGCTAGAGTGCAGTGGCATCATCATAGCTCACTGCAACTTCAAACACCTGGGCTCAAGCCATCCTCCTGCCTCAGCCTCCCAAATGATACCTGTATTTTTAACTTACAGTGAATTTTAGAATCAGCGTACAGGACCATCTATCCTTGTTTCCCAGGAAACCCAGGGGGAATCCCATAACATTGATGTTTTGGAAACTTCTTTCAGGTTTGCCTGTTCTGAGATTTTAGGAGTTGAGGTAAAGTAAACATTGAACTCTTCAGATCAGTTTGGCTTAAAGTTATGAAATGCTTTCACCAAAAGTGATTTAGGGATGAGTTAAAAATAATAATTATGCCTACAGTGTTCTCAGGGAGATGTGGAAGACAAGTCCTGCCTGGCTAGGGTTCTTCATTTTTGTTGTTTGTGTGTTTTTTACTAGACTTTGTTTTTTAGGACAGTTTTAGGTTCACAGCAAAATTGAGCAGAAAGAGCTGAGAATTTCCACACACTCCCTGCCCTTACATAGACACAGCCTCTCTCGCCTTGGTGGTCTTTTAAAGGAATACCCAGGCTGCCTCACTTTCCCCTGGCAGACTGGAGCTGGGCCTTCGGTGCTCCCACCACACTTCATAGAAACATCGTTGTTGGCATGTCCATCTCCTTGCTGGGTTTCAGCCTCTTAACAGCAGGGCCCCTGTCCCCAGCCTCCCGCACAGTGCAGTGGGCCACTCCCTCCACTGGAACCAAGAACATCCCTGGTTCAGTCCCTGTCCCTCTCTGATCCCCAAGCCATCCTGGCCTAGAAGTAAACCACGCTGAACCAGAAACAGCCCAGGTTGTACCAGGGTGGGAAGTGGGGGTGGCCTTCAAATGAGACCATGGTGGTCATCAGAGAAGAGGTCAAAGACAAGCCAGAGCAAAAGTAACTCTTTAGGAAGAGTTCTGTTTTGGTTGTAATCTTAAGATGAAGTTCTTTGGGATGTGCCTAATACACGTGTCTCTCTGAATATGAGAGAGACAACCTTAGAACACCTATTTGGTAAGTTTCTAGACCAGTTCCCAGGAAAGGGAACCAGATTTAGGTGCCCATTAGGGCTCCAAGAATGGAATTTGACAAATGTATGAAAGGGGATGATGAGGCCGGCATTGCTTTCTTCCAGGTCCCATATTTAATGCCTCTGTGCATTCGGACACGCCATCAGTCATCCGGGGAGACCTGATCAAGTTGTTCTGTATCGTCGCTGTCGAAGGAGCAGCACTGGATCCAGGTACCTCTCTCTCTGTTCCTTCACCCTCCCCCTCTTGCTCTTTGTAAATGTTTCTCGTGTCATCCCCACCGTGTTACACATGAAGGTCAGAGATTGTCTGTGTATCCCCTGACTACCCGGCTCTGTACTTGTACTCAATAGGTGTTTCGTAAATACTTGTTGAATGGCTGCATCTGTCTGCTAGATGATTTGGAAATGCATCCAGACTTGTGAATCTGAATTGTCAGGGTGATCAGTGGGTCACCTCCGGGGCTGATATGGCTGGTTTGAAACCCACTGGCAGGGTCCAGCTTCTTCTCTTATGTCTTTCATTCGTGTATTCATTCAGATATTTACTGAGCTCCTTTGATGTACAAGTGCAGCTCTAGATGCTAGGACTAAAGGAGTGAACAAAATGCTCAGAGTCTACCCTCACGGAGCTTGCAAACTGGTTAAGGACACAAGCAAGAAATAAAGTGCCACATGATATCAGATAGCGATTAATGCTACGAGGAAATACAGAGCAAAGGAGTAGCAGATGACTGGGGGCAGGGTGCTATTATAGTTAGAGTCCTTAGGAAGTCTTTGTAAATCTTTTCTTTGCAGAAAATATTAGCATTGCCAACAGGATGCCTAAGAGTTGCAGGACCCCTCGGTCTTACTCCCTTTCTGCATGGCCCCATTCAGTGACCAGTTGATGTCCCTCTCTCATTCTTCAACCCTTGGGGCTTGAAAGAACATTAAACAGACTTAGGGTGTCTCTGTTGTTCAGCGGGACTGTCCCCCCCTCTGCCCTTTCCTAAAGATACCCTGGAGAACCTAACTCACTAAGGCTGCCCTTTTCTCCTCTGCCTGCTTTGACCCTGGATGCTCGTGTACTGCCCCAGCCCATCACAAGCAGAGCCCTGGCTTCTGGCAGATTGGCACCTTGAAAAGGCCAAATTGTACAGGGTTCACAGTTTCCATGTGGAGACCAGCGGAAGTGTGGTCCTGGGG
Organism: Avahi laniger; assembly: GCA_963575035.1. Taxonomy (NCBI): domain Eukaryota; kingdom Metazoa; phylum Chordata; class Mammalia; order Primates; family Indriidae; genus Avahi; species Avahi laniger. The sequence goes on along the minus strand of CAUYSK010088379.1, from coordinate 29,292 downwards.
AAGAAACCAGAAGTAGGTTTTCATTCTGTGTGAAGGGATAGGTTTAAGCAAAGGGAGGGTGGCCTGGAGTGAATCCAGAGAGAGCACCCGGGCTGGGGCCTGGGTATCACTGGCATCTGCGAGAGAGGCCTAGGTGCCTGCCCTCGTCCCCGTGGACGTCTGGCCGCTGCAGGACTTCCAGTTAAAGATTTAGGTCAGCAAACATGTTCTGTAAAGGACTCAGGTAGGAAATACATTTGGCTCTGTGGGCCAGATGGTCTCTGGCTGCTACTCAATGCTGCCGTTGTAGCGCGAAAGCAGCCGTAGATAATAATGTAAACAAACGGGCATGGCCGTGTTCAGTGAGGCTGTGTTTGCAGAAACAGGTGGTGGGCTGGACTTGGCTGGCAGGCTGTAGTTTACTGACCCCTGGACTAGTCTATTGATACCAGAATTGGCTCTCTTAGGGAAGCTGAACATGGGTGATCTTTAGAGACAGGAAAAAGGAGGGGAGTTTGTGGAGGATATAAAAAAAGGAAAAGGAAGAAACCCATGCAAACCAGCAGAGTTGGTTAGCTCTGTTCATGGCGATAAAGGAATGGGGAACCACTGCTGTAACTCAGATGGGGAAGACTGAGGACACAAAGCAGGAGTCAAAGGTGAAAACGGAGGTAAAAGCGGAAGAGACTACTAGAGAAAGTAGAGGAAAATCCTTTCTCAAAAGTTGGAACAGTGTAATATCATTTTTACCCTTAAAACTCATTTATGATATGTACAAAAAGAAATTCTTTAAATGCCGTTTCTCAGTAAATTAATGGGTTACCAGTGCCCTTAATATGCCTTTCCATCCAGTGTAATTGCAAAAGCTATAGGTAGCTGTTATCATTCAGATCACAATTTTCCAGAACTTTGCCCTCTTAGACTGCGTGGGTAGAAGATTCTGAAAAACACAGGTTGTAATTTATCTGTTGCTCTCGCGTCCTCTGGGCTGTGAGGGGAGTCTCTCTGATGAAGGACATGCTGTGTGAGTGGGCTGAGGGCCAAGCTGGGGGTGGGGACAGCCGAGTGTGGCCCTTCTGCGGCGGTGTCTTGGGTCGGGTTCTCTCGAAGCAAAGCCTGAGACAAGCGTGCGACTGGTGGATTGAGGGAGCGCTCTCGGGAGACACTGGGAGACAGAGCCAGGGCAGGAGGCAGAGATGCGAATCCACAGCAAGTCCAGCTCCCACGGGGGCTCTGGAGCGTGAGCCGTGCCAGAGTATTGCCCACCTTGAGGTAAGGGGCCTGGGCTTTCCTGTCCCCTCGTCAGTGTCTACATGGCCAAGGAGCGAAGTGTTTTCCCAGCCTCCGGGAGGTGGCTTCCCTCAGCCAAGGCCAAGCTTCTGGAGAAGGGCACAGGTGCAGAATTTTAGCAGCCAACACCTGCGGCTGCTGGGGGCTCAGGGCACCAGCCAGTCTGGACAGGGCATCAGCAGCACGTGCCGCTGGTGGGAATGCCCTTCCTTTGAGCAGCACCTATCTGTGGAACCATGCATGTGAAACTGTGCAGATGATGATGTTCGTGGTTGACCAACTTTTATCGTTCCAGGTGCTGTTCCTGCATTTTTAGAAATGTAATTAATTGAACCATGAGTGCTGTCATTTTTATTTTACAGTTGTGGAAACTAAGTCTCAGTGAGCTTAAGCAGCTTGCACAGGCCACACAGTTCCTAAGTGCTGGTGCTGGGATTCTAGCCCAGGCATCCTGGCCCTGGAGCCTGGCTCCCACACGGCGAGGCAACGAGTAACAGGAATGCAGTCGCAACTCTGTCCCCGCAGGGCATGGCAGCTCTGAATTAAGAGTTTCACTGAGTACACGAGAGTGACCCTGGTGCCCACTCTGCCCTGGCGCTGTGAGGGTGTGAGGAAGTTTATGATCCTCCCTGTGCCCCCGGGGAGCTGGTCGTCTTGGAGAGATGCTGGGAACAAGAAAATTTTATGCTCAAGTGCCATAGTGGGTCAGTGGGGAAAAAAATAAGATACTTCGTTTTTAGGGGGAGCTGAAAAGGAGTTGTCATTCGGGTAATTTTCTAAAAAATTCTTGCTTTTAGTTTTGCTTATATTCTTTTTTAATATGTAAGCATCTAAAAATAATTTATTCGCTTTATACTGTGCTTTTCGAGGTGATTAGTGTATTTTTACTAAATGAATAAATTATCTTGTGCAGCAAAAATTGTGTTATTTAACATTTATATAAAAAGCCTTCTCAAGTGGATTTAACACATTAGCTGCCATGTGAGTTGTATTTAACTCAAGCTAGTTTTGAGCCCAGGGCCTCGTGAAGCAAAACCCAGGAAAAACCCTGCAGCTGATTTGCGAAAATCTTGTCGATGTTCTTATTGTTACAATTAATATTGACAACTTAATTCTAAAAACGTGGATTAAATTACTAGAGGTCAATAACAAATTTTTCATTAAATTAGAAAGGACCTTTTTGTTTTTGAAGTTTTTACTCTATTTTCATAATAAAACACTGTGGCCCCAAGGCAAAAAGTTTGTTTTCTGATGTGGCAGCCAATGTGTTAAGACAAAACGGTGTTGTAGCTGCCGTCCTTTGCTGCGTGCTGGGTGGATCCCAGAGCTGGCACAGCTGACATCAGTTGGTACCAGTCAAGAGAAGAGGTCAAGGGCTTATGGTGCGTGCTCTGTTTTCACATTCCATGAGAATTACCACTTGTGCCAAAAGCTTCTTTCTCTCACGCCCACATTAATTTACTGGAGGCTGTAGAACCTTAATTTTGCAGAGTGCTTCACAGTTCAGTAGCATTACTCTCTGGGACTGTTAAACTGTGTTCAGTTTTCTCAGCTTGATGTTTTTTCCCTCTTGTTTTGAACTTAAGCACTTCTGCAAGGAAAAAAAAAACGACAGTGAACAGTAACATCTAAACTGTTTACAACTCTAAATTTTGTACAGTCCATGTTATGGACATTTTGTTCCATACAACTTTAGTGTCCTTGCATGTTGGGTTTTTCTGCCTGAGATGTCAAAGGACCTGTTTTCTTTGGGAGACAGAACATGTGATGTCACTGCATACCACCTTCATGTTCTCTGTGGGAGGCGGGTTTTCACCCTCTCCTGCCTGTGACTCCTTAGGCTGGGTGGTGGCAGTGGAGTGGTTAAGAGGCTGGACTCCAGAGCCGGACTCCCTGGGTTAAGCTGCACACTGCTATCTGCTGGCCGTGTGAACTTGTACAAGGTATCTAGTCTGTCCATAGAGGGAGCGATATGACAGCACCTTTATCGCAGGGCTTTTGCGAGGATGCGTGAGACCTAAGACACGCGCGGTGCTGTGCCGGCTGCACAGTGAGGGCAGCGTATGTGGCTGCCCTACGTGCTACCTCTGCCCAACGCACTGACCCCAGGGTTTTGGCTTGGTAATCCACAGACGACATGGCCTTTGATGTGTCCTGGTTTGCGGTGCATTCCTTTGGCCTGGACAAGGCCCCAGTCCTCCTGTCTTCGCTGGATCGGAAGGGGATCGTCACCACAGCCCGGAGGGACTGGAAGAGCAACCTCAGCCTGGAGCGCACGAGTGTGCTGGAATTCTTGCTGCAAGTACATGGCTCCGAGGACCAGGACTTTGGCAACTACTACTGTTCCGTGACTCCATGGGTGAGGTCGCCAACAGGTTCCTGGCAGAAGGAGGCAGAGATCCACGCCAAGCCCATCTTTATAACGGTGAAGATGGATGGTAAGAATGCCACACGAATCTCTCCCAGGGTTTGGGGAATGTCTTCTCCCTGCGCCAGGCTGCAGCTGACGGAACCCAGGTGTCCCCAGTTGGAGGGTGTGCCGCACCCATGCTGCGTGCTTTCTAGACCTGTCCTGGGCCTGCACCTGGTGAGAGCACAAGCAGCCCTTGCTGTTTTCCCAGCTTTGCTATCACATGCTGGTGGCACCACCGGGAAATGATTTTCAAGACTTACTAGAAAAATTTTCGAGACTTTGCCTTTTCCAGATACTCTGTAGAAACCCACTTTGCTACATGCTAGGGTTGATGTGGATTCTGGCAGGCAGAGACAGAGGATGGCCTTGAGAGAAAAGGTTCAGGTCAACAGATGAGGCTGTGGCTTGGGTACCTGCTACTCTGAGCCCTCCTGTTGCCTTTGCTTCTTGGAGCAAGGAGGTGCCTCCTGGAGTCTCTGGCACAGAGTGGGCACTTCATGGAGCCCTGAGATGGGAGCTCCCAGCCTCATTGGCCCACACTGACCACCAGGGTCAACCTAACCAGACAGAGCTTTATTCCCTGAGCATCCCAGAGTGCTCAGGGCAAAGAAACATGTTCACAAGAGACATGTCTTCTTCAGAAACTAAATGTTACTTGAAATAACTCCGTGGAGAGAATCGAAGTCCAGGTGCCTCTGAGGATTAGTAGAAGCCTTTTCTTTTGAGTGTGTTTTCCTAATGACGTGTTGGTCTGGGGGAGATGGAACCTGGAACCCCAGCTCTTCCCACAGATCACTTAGCCTTTCTGATCCATGTCCTGTCTTGTAAAATGGGATAATAATTTTTCATGGGGCTGTTTGGAAAATTAAACCATATTAAACGTAAGGCACCTAGCACGGCGGCAGCATTTACCCAAGGAGCTTTGATTCTTATGGGGAAGGGAAGATGGGATTTCGAGGTTGGAATCTAAATGGCGTTTGTGCATTTCTGAAACTCTTAAGTCATCTATAACCTATTTGCATTTTAGAAATTCCTCCCTTGAAGTAACTACATATGAAAACCCAGATTTACCGAACAAGTAAGGGAGTGATTATTCACTTTGCTGGATAATTTACTATAGTGTTACTTAAAATAGCTCCCTTAGTACACTTCAGTTATTCGATGCATAGAATTGATTTATGCACAGTTTTTTTAAGGACACATCTGCTGCTGAATGTGCGATGACCTTATACTGACTTTTAAAAATCAATCTCCTGCCAAAACCCTAAAAAGCAAGTTGACATTCAAAGGCATTGAGTGAAATCTTTTTTATAGTTTTTATTCCCCCCACAGAACTGGGTGGGGAGATGTTTGCTCTTTTTTTTTTTTTTTTTTGACAGATGTGGCTGAGCCGCTCCTGTCTCCGGCGCTGTGCTAGGTGCTGGGTACAGGATGAGTGAGGTCTGACCCCTCGGGGAGATCCTGCTCTTGCGGGGAAGGGAGGCAGTGGTCCCCCCAAGGTGGCCTCCGGTGCAGCACTAACTGCTTACCCTTTGATCTCTCCCTCCCAGTGCTGGACGCCTTCAAGTACCCTCTGCTGATCGGCGTTGGTCTGTCCACTGTCATCGGGCTCCTGTCCTGCCTCATCGGGTACTGCAGCTCCCACTGGTGCTGTAAGAAGGAGGTGCAGGAGACCAGGCGCGAGCGCCGCCGGCTCATGTCGATGGAGATGGACTAGGCCAGCCCAGGAAGGGAGTGACGGGGCCGTGCTAGGAGCAATTGGGGCGAGAAGAGGACAGTGACATTTTAAGACGCAGTGTGTTACACTAAAACCCAGTCCTCTCTAATCTCAGGTGGGACTCGGCGCGCTCCCCCTTCTGCATGTCAAGTTCTGAGCGCGGACATGTTTACCAGCACACGGCTCTTCTTCCCACGGCACTTTCTGACATAGCGACCGAGTGTGTGTTTTCTCAACTGCAGCTTCTTAAGGTTAACCTTCGTCTAATTTTTGCCTCCCACTGGTTTAGAGATCCTCCGACTCGTGTGCGTTTATAGCTTTGTTTCGAGGGGTTGCGGCGAGGAGGGGGTGTTGGCGTTCGGAGTTCTTTGTCTGGGGCGAGACGTGCCCGCCCGCCTGAGAGGCGGCTTCCGCGGCGGGGCGTGTGTCGGAGAGGGCTGCGAGGGGCGCCCGTCCGCCCCGGCTCGGAGACAGCACGGCCCGCGCCAAGGCCGATTCGCGGCTTCTACTTCTCCACCCCACCCCTATTTTCAGGGGTTTAGACTACATGTGAAATCTAAACTTGGAGTACACAACTTCTCGTTGAGCCCAAACTGCTTTTTTTGGTTCGTTTGTTTGCTCCTCTGCCCCTTTTCCACTTCTTTTGTATTTGTTTTATGTGGGAGTGCTGAAGTGCAGCCCTGGAATCTAGGATTTGGCTCTCCACCGAGCACCTTATCTTGCCACCTTAGCCTTAAGCATGAAGATAAATACACAGCCGCCTCTGTCCAGGGCAGCGAGAAGATCTGCGAGGAAGAGGAGGTTGGGGACGAGGAAAGGAGCAGACACTCACTCCAGTAGTTCTGAGGCCACTGTGCCTCGGGGGACCCCAGGGAGAGCAGAAGAGGGATGCTGGGAAGTTAGGTTTATGCAGCTCGAGCCAGGAGCGTCCACGGTGCCAGGCGCGTGTTAGGCGGCAGAGGCCACCACCTCTCCCCTCCCCTGCCCTTGGTGGGAGGCAAAGGCACTGGCCACCGACAGGCTTGCTGGGGGACCCACAGGTGTGCTACATCCTTCACGTGCTGCTTGGGCTCCGTAATGTGAAGGCAAATTGCTGCTTGCAAGACTGACTGACTTCAAGGAATCAAATTGCCTGGAAGAACCATGTATTTTCCACGACCTTTGCAAGTCCTTCAAGTCTCTTTAAGATGCACCGCAGGGGGTTAGTGAGAAAGAGTACACTTTGTGGTACGTTTGCCTTCCTATTAGGACATGAAGGAGACCCAGCAATTTACCGTCATGTGAGTTGCCTACAGAGTCGAGTCGAGAGCAGTAAGCTCTGCCCGGCTGCCCCCATCAGGAATAGGACAGTGGACAGAAAGGGATCTTCCACGTCCAGGGCTTCTGCCGCTCTTTAAAAGCGCCTCCCTCGGAGCCTCTCGCCCCCTGCACAGCACTGGCCTTTTGGAAGCATCCCAGTGGGGTTTTCTGAGGCTCGCTGGTGACTCACGCCCTAATCGCAGTCCTCTGTGCTTTTATCCTGGCTCTGAAGGATCTAACACTGCTCTGTCTTCCGAAGGGGAAAAAAGATTCACTTGTTCTGAGCAATAAAGTAATACAAAATGATGGCCATTCATGAGCAACTCTGTGTCACCCTGGGCAGGATGAGCCGTGCTCCTCCCAGCCCACCGTTCCCCACGCTCCCCTCTCTCTGCCGCCCATGACTGGTTCTGTACTCACCACCAGCTCACCCCTGCAGGCAGATTCCCACCTACCCAGGGGACCCTACTCACATGATAAAAACTCTAGATTCTGCGCTGATGGTAGCAGCACAGATGGATTCCAGGCCCAGAGCCTGCAGCGGGACAATGGGCAGCAGGTGTGCTCCACCAGAGCCTGAGTGACCAGAGGAAGAGGACCAGGCCTTGATGGCACTAGATTGGGTATTTTCTACATGTTATTTCCTAACTGCTGTTTCGGAGGAGGTGGTCACAGGTGATCGTACAAATAAATGGGAATCAGAGAGAGAACAAATATAACAGGTGCTGTATCAGTAACAGTCAGTGCCCCCTGAGCCCCTGCAGTTATTAAAAGAAGATCCAGGGTTGCTGTGGCACAGGCCCTTCTTAGGAGGGAGAACAGGTACTTAGCTCTGGATGTGACCAGGTGGCCCCAGGCGTATGTAACACCACGGACTGGATCAGAGCAGACACTCGGTGGTATAAAGTGACATGCGCTCACAGGTGTACCTCTCTCTTTCAAACTGCTGCTGCAGTTCAGGGCTGGGGTGTTCAGGCATTGACCTCCACCCACATGCCCTGTGTCCAGTGGGCCAGCCAGACTGCAAGTCACCTGGAGGCTGGGAGGAAGGAGGAGAAAGCCGAGGGCATTGTACCAAGGACCTGGTTCCTTCCAGGGACATAAATTTGCCTGGAATGTGTATTTTTAAAGTGTGAGATGCACTCTTGTTGTACCAAATAGGGCTCCCCACAAAGTGCTCTTCTGGAAGAGGTTCCTGCCAACAGCACTGGTGTGAATGAAAGAAGGACCCAGCCATGTCTCACACGGATGGAATTTGCACTTCTTAACAAAAAGAAACTTTATAAAAGTTTGGGTTTTTTTCCTAGTCCTAAAAATAGCCCCAGAAAGAGCTTAAGCTATGTTCAGATAGAAGCCTCAAAATTACTTTAAATCGTTTACTTTGTGATGTTTACATACACATTTCACATTTTTAAAAAAAGAAAAATGCAAACTGACTTTTTAACAACTTTTCAGATTTTTTCATGGGACAGTGGAACTCTAACTCACCAACTGGGTTAAATCTTAATTTAGAAATGTATTTATTTGTGTGTCCCTCTCCCCGCCACCTGTCCCCCCAATCCACGGGGCTCCTGAGATCCTGGTACAGGAGGCCCCTCCTGCCCAGACCTTTGTCTATTTCCCTGGTGGCTCTTGATTCTTGCTTTGCAGACTGCCTGCAGCCATGATTTTGTCACTGACATCTGTGAGCCAAAGACTGAGCCTTTTTGGCAGGAAAAAAATAAGCAATACTACAAAACTTGCTACTTTTAAAAAATGTTTTTGTTTTAGCTTCACCGATGACAACAGAGGAAGAAGGGAACTGGGATTTGGGTAAGTTCTCCTCCACTGTTTGACCAAATTCTCAGTGATAAATATGTGTGCAGATCACCAGAAGAAAAAAGTTGACTTTCTTTTTTAGTGTGGCACATAGGATCTGCAGAATTTTCCATAGACAAAGAAAAGGTCTTGTGTATTTTTGTCCATATCCAATGTTATATGAACTAATTGTATTGTTTTATACTGTGACCACAAATATTATACAATGCACCATTTGTTTTTTATTTCATTAAAGGAAGTTTAATTTAAATTGAAGTTGTGTCAGGAACTTGATATTGACCTCTGTTATCCTTTCATCTCTTCAGCGTGAGAGATTGTGGCTAAATTCCAGTTGCAACTTTAGCATCTTCTGATCTCTTTGAATCCTATAAAACCATTGTAGATTTTCACTAACAATAAAGAAGAAATGGATTTAATGGGATCGATGTTGAAGTTCCTGCCGAGCAAAGAGGTGAGGGCTGGGATCCTGTTGTTTTTGGAAGGTCTCTTGGTCTCTCTTTTGGGGAATTCTCCTGACCCTCCAGGACTCCTCTCAGGAAGGAGAGAAATTAGAGGAACAATAGTTCCTCTCTGCGGATGAGGAAACAAACACCAAATCTGCAGCCATATTGTGACTGGAACAGAATGATTTTTCTAACTCATCATGCTGTCTGGAGCAAAACCTGCTCAGAAAGTACCAGCCCCTGTAACATGAGAACAGTCCTCTTCCCCTGGCCACTGGGCGTCAGCAGGCTTGGACAGAAGTGAGCACTCCGAGCGCCCCAGCTCTCTGCCTGCCCTTGGCCAGCCTCCCCCGTCGACTCCCCCATCGGCCTCATTTGTGTTCTCAGTGTCTCTCATGTCCTGTTCAGGGACTGCCTCGTGCTGTGAGTTATTCAGGGGCTGGGTCTGTGTCCTAGTCACTATCATTGCCCAGTGATTGGCACTATTCCATGCACTTTATAAATGCACAGTTAGTGCTCTGCTTGTAGGAAATGACCCATCAGTCATACTTCTCAATGAACTGGGAAGATCCCACTCCTATCAAAATGCTTATTGCAGTCAGAGCTGGTTTATAGCAGTCCCCTATTTCTGAACCCATTCCTGCTTAAATTAAATTTAATTTAAATTTAAAGTTTAAATTAAAAACAAAACAAAAACTGTGTGCCCCAGGCATTGTACTAAACACAGGCAAACTGCCACTGACTTGCCCATGGACCTTGGCACATACTGTTTTTTTGCCTAGAAATGTTCTATCCAGCCCTCTTTCCACCTGTCCATCTCGAACTTCTCTTTCAGGCCCCAGGAGCTTCTTCCTTCCCCTAAGCTGAATGAAGGTACCCTGACAGATGGTCTGGTGGTCTCAAAATAGCATGAGGATAGGAACCATTCATTGCCATGGCCCTAGTACCAAATTGTGACAATAGCTAACACTGGGATTCTTACAATGTGCCATGCACTAGGACAAGTACCTCATAGATGTGATTGCAATCTTCAAGCCACCCCAAGAAGGCTACAGCAGAAGCTCTCTCTCCTGTTCTCCACATCACTGGATTGTTCAAATAACAGCCACTCATTTCCTCTAACCCACAAACCAGTGTGTATGACACATTTGTAAAATTATATATTTTATTATTATCTAGGTATGGCAGGGTCAACAGATCAGGAGACAATTGCCATGGAAAAGAATTTGTTATAGGTCCCAAGACCAGGGGGCATGCCACACCACAGGAGGCCACACAGGGTTGCAGCGGGGTCAGTTGTGAGAGAGAAGGAGGACACACAGGCAAGAGCCTTTGTTGTGGTTTTCCCAGGAAGGAATGGGTGAGGCAGGGCAAGCAGGTTTAGGAATGGCTAAACTGAGTAATTTCAGCAGGCTCTGGGGCATAGGGGTTGTCCCTGGTTATCTGCTACCTGACCCTGGGGTGATTGGGACAGGAGAGTAGTGGTCCCAATGATGGAGGAAGGGTGGATGTGGGCTCGGAACTGGCTGGTGTGCGTAGGAAGGGCATGCTCTCAATGAGTCCTTTACTAGCACTAGGAATTGGTTAGCCCTGGAGGGGCAGTCTGCCCAGGATTACAAGACCCCAGATGTTAAAGCATTAAAAATTTTTAAAAGATAATGAGATGGGATTAGTACATATACTCCCCACTTGGGGCTTGTAGACTACTGGAGTATATCTGGGTAGCTCAGCACCACCCAGAAAGGTGATGCTCACCTGAGTCCACTCTGTTCTGTGCATTTTCCAACCCGTTTATGCCAAAAGTACTGGGTACTATGATTACATAAATTTGTTGAACAGTGTGTAAGCCAACAAAATATGAATGCCAAAAAATGAGGTGTCAAAAGTGCTGTTGGTAAAACTGGACATCCACATAACAAAAGAATAAAGTTGGACCCTTACCTTACAGTGTAAGTGTGGCCTTCTGGACCCTTGAGTGTGGCCTTTTGACTGAATCCAAACTTCACAGAGCAAATCCCTTTATTAAAAGGATCTGTTCTGTGAAATTTGGATTCAGTTAGAATGGCTGCACTTGGGGATCTGGAGGGCCACATGTTCCCTACCCTCGCCTTACACTGTCTATAAAAACTAACTCAAAGTGGATTAAAGACCAAAACATAAGACCTAAAACTATAAAATTCCTAGAAGAAAACATAGGAGGAAAGCTTCAGAACACTGGATTTGGCAGTGATTTCTTGGATAATGACACTGAAAGCACAAGCCACAAAATAAAAAACAGGTAATGACACCACACAAACTCAAAAATTTCTGCATGTCAAAGGAAACATTCAACAGTGAAAAAGCAACCTACAAAATGGGAGAGAATATTTATAAATCACATATCTGATAAGAGGTTAATATTCAGAATATATAAAGAACTTTGTTGTACAACAAAATAGCCTGATTAAAAAATAGGCAAATGACTTGAATAGACAACTCTCCAAAGAAGATATACAAATGGCCAAAAAGCACATGAAAAGATGCTCAGCGTCACTAATCATAAGAGAAATGCAAATTAAAACCACAATGAGATATCAACTGACATGCATCAGGATGGCTACTCTCAAAAGAACAGAAAATAATAAATACTGGTGAGAATGTGGAGAAATTGGAACCATTGTCCACTGTTGGTGGGAATGTAAAATGGTGCAGCCACTGTGGAAAACAGTATGGAGGTTCCTCAAAAAATAGAATCACCAGATGATTCAGCAGTTGCACTTCTGGGTATATATCCAAAAGAATTCAAAGCTGTATCTCAAAGAGATACACCCGTGTTCGTCACATTATTCAAAATAGCCAAGAGGTAGAGGCAACCCAAATGACGGATGACTAGATAAAGAAAATGTATATACACACAATAGAATATCACACAGCTTTTAAAAAGAAGGAAATCCTAGCGTATGTTACAACATGGATGAACCTCGAGGACATTATGGCAAGCGAAATAAGCTAGTCACCAGGACAAATATGTATAATTCCACTTCTATGAAGTATCTAAAGTAGTCAAAAAATATAGAAACAGAAGGTAGAAAAGGTGGTTGCCAAGAGCTGGAGGGAAGGAAAATTAGTGTTTAGTGAGTATAGAGTTTCAGTGTTGGAAGATGAAAATGTTCTACTAGAGATCTGTTACACGACAGAGTGAATATACTTAACACCACAAAACCGTACATTTAAAATGGTTAAGATGATAAATTTAATGTTAAGTGTTTTTTGCCACAATAAAAAAAAGATATCAATAAAAAGATGAAGTCTCTGAAAAAACTCAATAGAAGCAAACTGCTTTTTTTAAAAAAATGCTATCAATGTAGGTATGGGCAAAATAACTGTCAAAGATTGAGGATGGGGTAGGGGACAGTGATAACAAAAACATGGAAAGATTCTTCACTGGGTTGGCTTCACAATGTTTTTTAAGATCTTACTCCATTTTTTTTATCTTTTTTTGAGACAGAGTCTCACTGTGTTGCCCTGGCTAGAGTCAGTGCCGTGGCGTCAGCCTAGCTCACAGCAACCTCAAACTCCTGGGCTCAAGCGATCCTCCTGCCTCAGCCTCCCAAGTAGCTGGAACTACAGGCATGCACCACCATGCCTGGCTAATTTTTTCTATATATTTTTAGTTGTCCAGATCATTTCTTTCTATTTTTTTGTAGAGACAGGGTCTCACTCTTGCTCAGGCTGGTCTCAAACTCCTGACCTTGAGCGATCCACCTGCCTGGGCCTCCCAAAGTGCTAGGATTACAGGCGTGAGCTACCACGCCCGGCCCTTACTCCATTTTAAAGAAATCAAACCTGAAAGTTGTAGAGAAAGCATTGCAGGTGTAGTTTGTACAAGAAAATGGTAATAAATTCCAGACAACAGATTCATATTCAAAAGAAAAACTTGGGTCTATGTCAAGAGATTGGTGAATGAATATATGGCTTAGGACAAAAATAAAATGTCTAAGACATGTAGGAGTCTTTTTATGATTCCCGACTTTACCTGACATGTTCTCTTAATTGATCAACAATTCTAATTGTGTCAGATAAGAGAGTTTCTACTGTTACTGTCCATAAGAAAATGTTAATAATCACTTAAATCAAGTAATTTGCTGAAGATTTGAACCCAAATCTTTCTGACTCCAAAGTCTATGCATGTTCTAAATCACTACACTAGCCTTGGTGCCTGAATATTCCAGGATTTCAGTATTTGTTGAATAGATAGAAAAAGGAGTAAGAATTAGCCCCTACCCTTGTGAAATTTATAATCTTAAAGGAGAAAGAAACATGTAAATGCTTCGTTTTATTACCATATAATAATTAAAATATAACAGTCCACTGACAGCACAGACGAGAGGGAGTGGTGATCTCTACCCAAAATGTCAAGAAGAAAGGTTTCACACAAGAAATGCAAACCCAGATCTTAAAATTTTTAAATGGATAGGCATTTGCCAGGTAGAGATGAGGCAAGATTCTAAGCAGAGGGGGCAGCATTTGCAAAGTTAAAGAGGAAACAATGGTCAGACACCATTCAGAGAAATACAAGGGGTTCCATACTCCTGAAGGGTGAAAGTTGAAGGGCAGGGTGGTGGGAGAGTTCCCAAGGCCAGCTCGTAAAGGTCATGTCAAGGAGTTTGGATTTGAACTTCTAGAAATATTTGTGGAGCCACTGAAAAACTTTAATCGGGAAAGTTCATGGCTATGTTTGTATTTTAGATCACTTTGGCAGCAGAGTAAGGGAGAGGGACAGTGCTGGAAGACCAAAGGGACTTCATCTGTCCAAATGAAAAATGGAAGCTCTCGATTGTGGTAGCAACAGGTAGAATTCATTCATAAAATAGTTTAGGGAGGACTGATAGGACTTTATAACTGGCTGTGGAGTGTGTAGGCCAACCATGGGTCTGAGTGGATATTGGTACACTCTACCACGATGAACACCAGTGAAAGAGAAAACAGTGATTTCAGTTTTAGACTCAAGTTTGAGTTTCCCGAGGGACCTTCAAGTGGAGATACTCAACACCAGCTAGATACTGGTCTGGAGCTTGAGGGAGAAGTGGGCTGAAGGTCTGTGACTGTCACTGGACAGATCGGGAACGAAAGACAGCAGCACAAGGAGAGAAGGGCTGCAGACAACCTGCAAAAACTACAGCGTCAGGGGCGGGCTGCAGAGGAGGAGCTCCCAAAGGGATGAGGGAAAATCCTGGGGAGAGAGTGGGATCCAAGGAGGAAGGGAAGGATTCCAAGCAGGTTTGCCAATGGCCAGCCATAACAGATACCACAGAAAGATTGAGCCAAGTGACCCGTGTCCTCCGTTGTGACTCTAGAAGTCTAAGTGGATTCAAGCCAAGATCCCAGTGGGCCGAAGTGCCAGGGAAAATTAGGAAATCAAACAGAATGCCAAACACCAGGAAACTGTCGGAAGTTTGAAGAGGGGAGGGAAGAGGAAATGGTTTGGAACTGGGGTAAAAAATTGGCTATTTAGAGGATGGGAGACATTTGAGACTTCTTCACTGGCGAAACAGTGGATGGGTGTCTGTCCCTGGGGCGTGGGGGGCGGGTAGGAGGGGTCTAGAGCCCAGGTTAAGGGAGCTTCCTGTCCCCTACGCTCCTTTTCCCCTCTGGGGCCCATTCTGAGCTCCTAGCCACCACCTATCCAAACTTTTTTTTAATTAGAGCTTGTTGTCAGTTAACGCTTCATAGAAAATTTAAGGAATAACCCCTCCCAGGAAAGTGTTCACTTAGAAACAGGAGATGGCCCAGGAATCCCATCTGTTTCTCTTTCTCTTCTTCTACCTGGAAGCTAAACGCGCCCTATTCCCCATACCCTGCTCCTAATCCCCACACTCACCCATGCCCCGGCCTTTGCCTCTGCGCATAGAAATCTAGTTCACGCTTTTCCCCACAGACAGGAGGAGCTGCCACCCACCTCGAAAACCTCTTCCGCCTTGGCTAATTGTCAGCTCCTGGTGAAGCCGGCCAGGGGAAGTAAGAGCAAAGAGGCTGTGGAGTCGACCCCTGGATTTCATTCTCCATCACAGGGACCAAGTCAAAACCAAGCCACCTCAGACCTCAGTTTACTCCTCTGTTGTATGAGGGAGTTGACCGAGATCCCCGTGGTCCCTTCCCAGGCTGTGACCGCGTGGTGTTCTAGACATGCAGAGGTGAAGCTCAACTACAGCGCCTCCGGTACATTGGCCCGTCTGGGCCCTGTGGACTTGTAGCCAATTTGACCTGAATTCTAAAGAGCTCAAGTGGGGAAAGGGACAAAATAGTGATCAACTTCCTACTGACCCATTAGAAGCTTCCCCCATCCTCTAGCCGCCCACTCTCCTCTACTCTGCCTTCCGAAAATCATGAGTAGCAAGCTTGGTTTGTTAGAGCACCAACCCAAAAGTGAGAAGGCAGCCTAGAATCCAGCCATTTTCTGGCCATAAGATTTCGAATAGGTTAGTCTATGTCTCTGAATCTCAGTTTTCTCATCTGTAAAACAGGATGAGTAATACCTACTGCATAGTGATACGAGTTAGTCTGTAAAGTTGTATATGTGAAGTGCCTTGCACAGAGCCTGAGGTGCAAAAGGCCCCGTTTAAATATTTCTTGGGCCCGAATGCTTGTGATGGGAGGCCACAATACCTGCAATTTCTGATTCTGTGGAGCTAATATTGGAGCATGTCAACCTGAAAAAAAATCTCTTTTTATTAGTCTTTGTATTAGTTCCAGAAACTGGAACAGAATTTTTCCTTACTACATTCCTGGTTGCTTTGTCCAGTATTGGCGCTCTCCCTGCATTGGAATCAGAAACAACATTTTTACATTCCTTTCAACTGATCCAATCGCAATCCAGTGATTCTCAAGGTAATAAAATAACTGTCTCTTTTGCCAGCTCCATTTTTTTCTTTTCTTTCTTTCTTTCTTTTTTTCCTTGACAACAGAAAGGTGCTTTTTTCCCTCCAGAAAAGAAGTGACATCATCCTGTCAATGTTAAATTCTGGCAGGAAAAAAGCTACTAAAGTGAAAATACAAAAAATATTTTGGCAACAGCCAGGAATAAGAAGTTGGTTGTGTACACTTCGTGGATACAGGGTACTCTATTTATTGGCAAGGATCCTCTCTGTGGCCAATGTTTATTTCTAACAATTCCCTTTTCAGTGCACATGGCAAATTGATTGCATTGATGGCCCCAGTTTTGGGTTTTTGGTTTTTTTTGTTTGTTTGTTTTGTTTTGTTTTTTTAACTCTTCCTTTACTCCGTCACTTTGCAGTTCCCCTCCATAAAGAGGCAGAATCTGTTAATGAGCCCATCTCTTGCATTTGTACTTGGCCATGTGACTTGCTTTGGTTTGTGGGATGTTAGTGGTCCTGATGTAAGTAGAAAGGTTAAAAAGTGCTGGTGTGTTCCCCCTACTTCTTTTGCACCCCTGACACTACCATGAAAATGTGCCAGGCCAATCTGCTAGAGGGATCTTAGAGACCCATGAGGAGAGCCAAGTCATCCAAGCCAAGGCCACCCCAGGCTGGCCAGCTCCTGTCAGATGACCACAGATAAATGAGGAAACCCACCCAGCTGACCCATAGGCTTGTCAGCAAAAATAAATGTTTACTGTTGTAAGCCACCAAAGTTTTGTGATCATTTGTTACACAGCAGTAGCTAACCAATAGAGTACATTTGCGTAAAATGTTGGTGCATGACCATGACCCATGACTTCTCCAACTGAAATGGTGAACAAATTCCTATAATTTAAGCTCTACTGATGTTACAGATAACAGCCTGGAGCGGTAGTTTGACATCTGCATTCCAGGCAAGCTTCCCCTTAATTGTTCCTTAAATACTATCTGCTCATCCCTGCTCTGCCTTTGTATATTTTATTTCTCCTTTTTGGAATGTCCTGCCCTCTTCTCTCTGCCTATTTGAATCATACCACATGTCCAAGGATCTCCCTAAAACCAGCCTTTACTAAATAACCTTCTGTGGCTGCTCCTGACTCTCCAGCCTATTAACTCTTGGGTATTTTTTGCCTGAGCCATGAATTGATTACCTGACCCATGTTGTCTTATATGGCTACTCTTTCTTATCTGCAGTTGTTTATTAAACTAGATTCCAAGTTCCTCCAAGGCGGGGTCCTCTGACACTTCTTCTATCACCCAAGCCTTGCATAATACCTTGAAAAGATACCTGGAAGTACAGAATCTTTCACTTAAGACTTTAATATTTGTAGGTTGATTGGCACTGGGGGGCTAATTGTTAGGTATCATTGCTAATGAATAAAGCCAGAGACATGGATAGGTAGATGGATGGATGGATAGATAGATGAATGAATGAGTGAAGGTAAAGGACTCCAGACCTGAGTTTGTAGAATATTATCCTATTCTACTATAACTCACACTAGGAAAATAAATTTTACCTTAAAAGGCCACCTTTCCCCTGAAGATTTTACTGGTTTCCCATTCTCCCGAATTAGATACGCCCTCTCCTTCTTTCCAATATGTGTATCCCTTTACTTGTGTGTCTGCTGGGGGTCTCGCTAGTTTCCCCTGGGTGATAATCGTGTTCTTCCTTCTTTCCTACTCACCCCCACCATACTCCATCCTCACAAACAGACGCCCCTTAAGAGCAAGGCTCTACTTTAATTATGTGTGGAGCTCTAGCACCTGCTAGGGTGCATACTGTTTAGGGCATACTCAGTAAGCATTTAATTATTTTATTTATCCCTCCTCTGTGTTTATTTTAAATGCCCTAGTCCAGGTCCTCATCATTGCTCATACAGACAAGTACAAAAATCTTGTAACTGACCTTCTTGCTTCTAGCCTTGTCTTCTGCCTTCACCTTTCTACCACTTGGCAATACACAAGTAATGGAATTCAATTTAAAAGCAAAATCCGACCAGACTATACTCCTGCTAAAAACCCTCCTAATAGCCGCCCTCTTCTTCACAGTAAAAGCCAAGCTCTTAGGCTTGGCATGCCAAGCCCACAGAGATCAGCCCCGGCTTACCTGAATAGATCTTGTCGTTTCACACCAGCTTCAAACTTTCTTCCAACGGGAGCGTACAGCCTGTGTGTCACTGTCCCTGTCAGACTGTTTCTCCTCAACTGTTCCTTGGCCTTCTTCCTCCCCAGGCAACTCCGTGACTCACTTGGCCCAGCCCAATCCATGCTGACCTTCCCTCCTGCCCGCCACTTTAGGTGCCTTACCGATGGCTGCCATATTACATTGTGATTATCTGATTCAGTGGAAGCTTCCTGAGAACTCTAGGACTAGAGTAGTATTAAATTGGCCTGGGTTCAGGGCCAACTCCTCTGCCATCCTTGGTGCCTGGGCCCACATCGAGCAGATGAAGATTTACTTACATGTCTCATGATGGTGATGATGGAAGCTAATATTCACTGAGCACTTACTATGTACCAAATATTGTTCTAAGTGCTTTAAATGAATTAGCTCATCCAGCTCTCACAGCAGTCTTATGGTGTACACACTATTAGTAACCCTATTTTAGAGATGAGGGTTAGAAAATGCTAATTAGCTTTCCTAAGATTGCGTGGCTACTTAAAGTAGAATCTGTGTGCAAACCGAGGCAGCCTGACTCTAGAGCCTGTCACCTTTACCACCACCACGTGTCACCTGAGGTTCATAAGGGTCCAGGGACCCTTATCGCATTTCTCAGTCATTTCCTCTCCCAAGATGGAAGATGAGATACGGGCCAAGAAGAGAAAAACCCTGGTTCCTTTTTTTATTAGGTTTACTTAAATTCCCTCATCATTACCAAATGACACATACCGAGGCAGGATGAGGCCCATCTTTTCTCATTTTTATCTTTATATGTTTACTAAACCAAGAAGATAACTTTTTTACACCCAAATTTGTGTGATTAGCAAAGAACGGTATAATGTAACCAGTTTTGCTTTTTGCAAGCCATCGTGTTTCTCAGTGGCTGAAAACCACACTATTGCTTCCTCTTTACCTTTGCGTGAGAGCACAGCACTTGTCACTCAGCTTCTGAACAGCATCAGTGACACCGCCAGGACGGGAAAGGTCTGTGCTGGCACAAATGGCAGGCATCTCATATGTGGCCTCTTTCTTTCTCTTTCTGAGTAAGTTTCATAATCCTGAATGTTTCTATTGTCGCAGGAGCTGGTTGCCTGGAGCCTGCTGGGTGATGGAATGGGACAATTTGTTCTCTACAGGAACAACTCTGCCACGTATTTCTAATGTTGGCAATGATTTCTAACTTACTGATGACAATTCTCGGCTTACCTAGACATCCTAGAGTTCTAGGAGGTGCAATGCTTGGCTGGGTTCCTTACAGATGATTCCACTGTTTTTCTGTATTTGTCTGTGTTGCCAGATCTGCCAGTTTTGCTTGGCCCTGGCTTTCCCTAATCTTCCTGGGCTAACAATCTCAAGAGAGAGTAAAAGGCTTCGCTCCCCAGACTGAGAGGAGAACTCAAAGTTTGCCGGATGTTAGAGTTTGGCTATATAAATATGCCTTGGGGATGTGGCTGGATGG
The DNA here is from genome assembly GCA_963575035.1 of Avahi laniger. NCBI lineage: Eukaryota > Metazoa > Chordata > Mammalia > Primates > Indriidae > Avahi > Avahi laniger. The sequence continues at coordinate 9,817 of CAUYSK010088379.1, read as the reverse complement.
GAGGAAAGGTTATGGGAGCACTTAGTAGTTTTAGCAGACTAACTACAAGAAGGTTCTGAATTTCACCTGCCAGCCAAAGTGGGAATTAACTACTGAGAGACTGAGAAGGGAGCAGGAAGATTCATTTGGCTCTGCTGAGGGCCGTATAGAAGGACTTACCTCAGGGGCCTGTATATATGTTATAATAGGATAGAGGAAGGGGAAATTCGGAAGTAAAAGGAAGAATCAGATGAATTGGGCATGCATGCAATGAAATAGTTTCAGACCAGGTAGAGTAGGTAGCAGGGTTTTTTTTTGTGTGTGTGTGTTACAGCTTCTTTTAGCATCTGGTGATACTTATAGATCCCATCTCAGAATAATTTTTTAAGTGCATAAAATAAAATGCACAGTGTTATAGAGAAAATCAGTTATACTGAAATAGTTACCAAAATATTTTTAATACGTTGTGATGAAGTAATTTGTTTGCTTCTTTATGCATTGTATAACAGGATCTAGAGGTAGGCCTGTAATGTACCAAACTTCAAAGTACTGATGAGTATGAATAATATTTCAATATATCTGTAACATTTGTAATGTGATGTGAAAATATCTGTGCATTGTTGTCTACATTCATAACTGAAGAAAATACTAAATTTCCATTAGAGGTTAATGAAAATAAAGATGCAGGAGTATTTTTTTCACCCTAGTCTATGGACCCTTTCATTCTATATGTGCACCCAGGTTAAGAACTCTTGCTTTAGGCCAGGTGCAGTGGCTCATGTCTATAATCCCAGCACTTTGGGAGGCTAAGGCAGGAGGACTGTGCGAGGCCAGGAGTTCGAGACCAGGCTAAGCAACATAACATGACCTCTTCTTTACAAAAATAATAATAAAAAAAAAATTATCCAGGCATGGTGCCATGCACCTGTAGTCCCAGCTACTCTGGAGGCTGAGGTGGGAGGATTGAGCCCAGGAGTTTGAGGCTGCAGTAAACTATGATGATGCCACTACACTTCAGCATGTGTGACAGAGTAAGACCCTGTCTCAAAAAAAAAATAAAAGAAAAGAAAAGAGAAGAAAAAAGATCTTTTGCTTTAGAGAGACTGGATAGAGTGAGTTAGTGCAGGGACCAGAAAGGCTGGGACGATGGGGGAAGTAAACCCAGCTGCAATCGGTGTGACCAGGGCTGTGGCTAAAGAATTAAAGAAGTACAGCATTCAGCACAAAGGGTTTGCCTAATAAACACTGTTTGAATTGAACCAGGTTCATATCTCAGGGGATATATGATAATATGAGGTAAGGATCAGGTCTGGGGCCTGATGGGGAGAGAGGCAATCTGCAGTGGAAGTTTCTAGGACCACTCGCTGGGTGATGGACGCCTGCCGGACTGGCTTGGCAGGTGTTGATGGATAGGTGCACCGCTGGGATCCTTGGGGGCTGGTGTGTTTCTCTTCGTTCTGTTCAGTTGTGTGAGTGTGATTCTCAAGTGTATGTGCTTTGTGTATTTGGAGTGTATGCTTGCCTTGTGTATGGGGGAAACTAGGTTTACATTGTGCAATAATTCAGAGAATTGCAAACTCTCTCTCTCTTTTTTTTTTGTAAGTAGGCTGGAAGGCCTAGAGAAGGAAAAGTAGTAACCAAAGTTCAAAAGGGGAAGCTGGAAGCTTTTCCTTAACCCTTTTAAACAATTACTTAAGCTGGGCACAGAGGCTTATGCCTATAATCCTAGCACTTTGGAAGGCCAAGGTGGAAGGATTGCTTGAGGCCAGGAGTCAAGACGAGCCTGAGCAACACAGCAAGATCCCACCTCTACAAACAGTAGAAAAATTAGCCGGCATTGTGGCATGTGCCTATAGTCCCAGCTACTCAGGAGGCTGAGACAGGAGGATTGTTTAAGCCCACGAGTTTGAGGTTGCAGTGAGCTGTGATGATGCCACTGCACTCTATCCTCAGCAACAGAGTGAGACCCTGTGTCAAACAAAACAGAACAAAAAATCCCAGGTACCTAACTGGTTATATTTCTTCTAAATTCTGACTCATCCCAAGCACTAATTTTGTATAGAATCACAGTTTTTATGTGAAGAATACATCGGGAAGTAACTTGAAAAAGCTTTGGAAGCCTGCTATTCGCCATCACAAATACAGAGGGGAAATGAAGGAAATTAATTAAATGATGATCAATTGACAAATTATATTGTTTAGCAGATGTATACTTTGTCCCAACTTATTTTTTGCTATAAATATAAGGACTGAATGATCCTGTTAGAATACGGTGTTGGACGAGGTTAATGTCATGGGTAAAAGAGATCTTGGTACTAGCAGTTAGCTCAGTCTGCCTGATCTATCAGCCTCACCCTAATGAGCCACCCTGCAAATCAGAGCCATTAACATGGCAGGGTTGGGGGACGTGCTATTTTGTCTTACTATGATTGCACTCATCAAAAAAAAAAAAAGATTCCACTTTTGGAAACGGATGGGAGCTATCTCAGCCTCCAATCATATAGGGTTTTTGAATCTGTAAAGAAAGAGAAGCTGCTTATTATGTTGGCTGTTTTCTAGGTAGGTTTTCTATAAGTTAGAATTATTTAAAATTGCTGGGGTTTTGGTATCAAAAATGATCAAATATGGGCCATTGTATGTGGTTCAGCGTAATAGTTTCCATTGAAATCATAGTACAATGGTAAATTTGACAATTCTAGTGATATTTTTGAGAAAAGCCAATATCATTGAGGAATTTTTTATGTTTTGAAAGCATGATTCCAGTGTTAGTGTATCAGTGCCAAGCCGTGTACTCATTGGTCACCAAGACTTTGAGCCATTGTTCAAAGGTACCTAACCGTCTATCCATTCAAAGAGAAAACAATGGCACAGTCCTTATAGGTATTTTACTCTTTAGGAGGAAGAGAGGGATGTACTTGCAACAGCCCACAGAGAACATATTTAAAATAAAATGCTTGAGTATATGATCCCAAGGCACAGCCATTGGAACTGATCTTTGTCAGTCATTTCTTCCCACCTCAAAAATACTTTTGAAACCTCTACACCATTTCTTCCACTTTCTTGAGAAAGCAGTACGTCTTAGTCTGTTTGGGCTGCTATAGCAAAAACACCATAAACTGCGTAGCTTAGAAACATCAGGAATTTATTTCTTACAGTTCTGGAGGCTGGGAAGTCCCAAGTCCAGGGTGCCGGAAGATTTGGCATCTGGCGAGGGCCCGTTCCTCATAGACGGCACCTTCTTGCTGTGTCCTCACATAATAGAAGAGATGAGTAGCTCTCTGGGTTCTTTTAAAAGGGCACTAATCTCATACATCAGGGTAGAGGCCTGGTGACCTAGTCACTCCCCAAAGCCCCACCTCCTAACACCATCACGTTGGGGGGCAGGTCTCAGCGTGTGAGTCTGGGGGGCACACAGACGTTCAGACCACAGCATCCGCCCCGTCTCTTCTTGACCTCACGCCTCCACCAGGACCGTACTCCACTCATCCTCCTCTCTGACTTCTCCCATTTTCCAGCCTGCCCCTCACCACCTCTCCTAGCCCGGCTACTCGTTCCAGCTGCCACCTGGTCTTCTCTTTCTCTTCTCCGTGAAACTTCTTGAAGTGTTTGTACTTCCCGCAGTCACTTCTTACCCTGGGAACCGCTGCTTCTGCTCTATGGAAATCTCTTTTACAAAGATCTCCGTGGACATCCTCATCATCACACTAAAAGGATTTTTCTCTGCCTTTAACATCCCCTGCGTCTCAACAGCCTTTGGGCGCCCAGACAGGCCCTTTCCTATAGAAACGTTCTGCCTCCTTTGGTTTCCAAGCTGCTGTGTCCGGCTGCCCTTCGACCTCCCTAAACCTTCCTTCTATAGGTTTTGTTCCTCATCCCATCCCCTAAATAGAGAGATTGCCTAGTAAACTCTCCTTAGCCCCTCTTCCTTATATTCCCTAACACTTCCTGATGCTTGTATGTAACTGACCTACTCTGTGTCTCTAGCCCAGAGCACTCCCCAGGTACAGGCTTTTGCAGGAGGCTTTGAGAAACAATGGAGACAGCCATGGATTTGGTATTTGCAGATCTAGTAACCAAAGTTCAAAAAGGGGAAGCTGGAAGCTTTTCCTTAACCCTTTGAAACAATTACTTAGGCCTGCGGGGTAGCTCATGCCTGTAATCCTAGCATTTTGGGAGTGGGAGGTAGGAGGATTGCTTGAGGCCAGGAGTTCAAGATCAGCCTGAGCAAGAGCCCAGATCCTGTTTCTATAAAAAACAAAAAAGAAAAAGAAAAAAGAAAAAAATTAGCCAGACATGGTGGTGCGTGCCTGCAGTCCCCGCCAAAAAAAAGAGGCTGGGTGCAGTGGCTCACGCCTGTAATCCTTGCACTCTGGGAGGCCGAGGCAGGTGGATTGTTTGAGCTCGGGAGTTCGAGACCAGCCTGAGCAAGAGCGAGACTCCGTCTCTACTAAAAATAGAAAGAAATTAGCTGGACAATGAAAAATATATAGAAAAAATTAGCCGAGCATGGTGGCACATGCCTGTAGTCTCAGCTACTCGGGAGGCTGAGGCAGGAGGATTGCTCGACCCCAGGAGTTTGAGGTTGCCGTGAGCTAGGCTGACACCACTGCACTCACTCTACCCAGGGCAACAAAGTGAGACTCTGTCTCAAAAAAAAGAAGAAGAAAAAAGAAAGAAGGAAAAGGAAAGGAGGAAAGAAAAGAAAGAAGATACTAGAAGCACCTGCCGCCCACCCTGCAGTGAGCCCCAGGAGGTCATATCACTCCCCTACGCAGTCACCTTCCTGACTTTCACGATAGCAACTTCCTGACATTTTTTAAAATGACTTTACCCCTTATGAAATGCATCACTAAACAATACAGTGTGGTTTTGCCTGTTTTAAAATTTATAGATAGTACAATCATTCTGTACATAGTCAAAAGGATTCAGAAGTGTTTTTGCATCTTTCATTGAACACAGTCATCCATGTTATTGCAAATACTTGTAATTTGTTAATTTTTATTTCTGTGTAATACCCCATTTTATAAATCTACCACAGTTAATCCATTCTACTGTTGGTGGACATACGGGTTGTCTCTTATTTGTGGCTTAATGAACAGTGTAGCTATGAATATTCTCTTACATATAGGCTAGTGCACATACTTCTCTAAGAGGGCATTACTGAAAAGTGTTTTAAACTGCCTCTGGAGTATAACTTTTTTGTAAGTAATAATTTAAATTTTTCTAAGATGGTCTAACTTCTATTCCTAGATACTTATTACAAAAAGAGCATGATATACCTATGTCACATTAATTGGGATTATGAATGAATTTGTGTATTTTTAAATCATTACTAGAAATGTGTGGGGCTGGCTGACGGTTGGTTGAGTGTTGGCTTGTTTGCTTCCCAGTTTTAGATCGAACATACACATGCAATTTTTAGTTGCTGCATCAGGTGACCACTTACCCTTTCTGCAATTTTTTTTTATAGGCCCCCTTCAATCCCTTAGAATTGTTTTTATTTCATCCCAAATTCTCATGCTCAGCCTTATCATGCTCTTTGTCATGTCATTTTTCCTTTCCCTCACATTTTTTTCCACTCTAGTCTCCTTTGCTCTTTGTCCTCGTGGAGTCACGAAATTCAGCAGATGCTCTGCTTCTTCCATATCTTCTTAAGAACTCTATTCTGCTAACTCCATAACACCAGCAATCACTCCCTGGCGGGCCCTTCTGACATCTTTCAACCCTGTCTTCCCTTCCACTGGGCCCTGGGCCCCGAGTGAAGGACCTGATCCAGCCTGTGACGTGTCTGTCATTTGTCTTTCTCCTTCCGTAACACAGAATGAACTAGCCTGCGATATCAATCACAACAAGGAAACATGCACTTGTCGATTTCTGAAAAATGCTTGGTTTTAAAAATTTGTCAAATGAAATGTTACCAGTTAATCATGTTTTCTCCTTTAGACCTAATATTTGAGATTTATTCCAATTGAAAACATTCCCTAGTGGTCCCAACTGAAAACTTTTGGTAAGAACAGAACTAAAATAAATTCTGAACCCAGAACCTACTGGACTTTGTAGCCATCTATTACGAAGTTTTTCAGTAATTCTATAGTGGCTCTCTAAGGAATGACAAAACATAAAAACACCTCCGCAGTTTAAAAAGAAAGTATCACTGTCTCTTCTGATGCTAATTTTAGCTAGTCTTACATCAGACCTGCCCAAAAGCTACAAATAGGTTCCAACCAACCAGCGAGAAAAATCATGACACTAAAGGCAAAGTTGTAGACCTCACTGCTACAGCGACAACTTGTGTGGGAACTGCCCGATGACAGGTACCCCGGAATTTGAAGCTTGAGGCAATATATGTTGAATTTTCCCATAAAATCATGTAAGAGGTGAATCACCATACATCGTATTTGCTTTAAAATAGTACACTTAGACAAGCAGATGTTTTGTAGAAGTGGTCATGTTACACTGATGAATCTAAGCTTTTTTTTAAAAAAAAGAGACTGGAGATTACTATGGAAGTTAAAGGTGCAAAAAAAACAATTAACTCATCAAGCCATTCCATGGCTGCTCAGCCTGGAGAAGATGTTGAGCCTTTGAGTTGATTATAGCTAATAACCTGCGATCTCATTTACCGCAATTGTAATACAGGGAACTACATTATGTGGTACATTGGGAACCGGAGTGCTAATCTATTTTTATTCCCCTTTCTTTCTCCTACTTGCAAGCTAAGCTCTGCATTGGCCAGAGAGAAGTAACAGTTCAGAAAGGACCACTGTTCAGAGCTCAAGGTTACCCTGTCAGCATTGGCTGCAAGGTAACTGGCCACCGGGGACCCTCTGAGCAGCATTTCCAGTGGTCTATTTACCTACCGTCAGCCCCCACCCAGGAGGTTCAGATCGTTAGCACCAAGGATGCTGATTTCTCCTACGCGGTATATGCACAGCGGGTGCGAAACGGAGAAATCTACGTGGAGCGGGTCCAGGGCAACTCAGTCTTGTTGCACATCTCAGAACTCCAAATGAAGGATGCTGGAGAGTATGAGTGTCACACACCGAACACTGATGGGAAATACTATGGGAGTTACAGTGCAAAGACCAATCTAATTGGTAAGCAGTTTGTGCACTTAACGCTAGCCAGCGCCTGAGAAGGCAGAGTCTCTACCGTCACAATGCCTTGCAATGTGATCTGGTTTTATATTATTCTGTTTGCTTTGGGAAAAGAGCCTATCTAGTTCTCTGGATATTTTGGAGATTTGCCACAAGTGGGTATCTCATATTCTGTAAAACCATCAATTCATTTTTCTCAATCATCTTTGCCCTAAAGATTTATGTGGTGTGTGGTTCTCCCTCAGCCTCATCCACAGACAGCTGTCCATAGGTTGGTAATAGCGATAGCATTAGACAAACCTGCGAGAGCTCTTCCCGTGTTGCCTCTGCTTAGAGGCAAAACAGTGACCTAGTAAGAGGGCTGGTGTTAATATCATAGGTGATAAATCGTTAACTTGGAAATGATTATCCTCAAACTCTCATTCTCTAGCATATTTACCCATGAGAAGAGGGTCATAGTCCTTGCAATTGTCACTTTGTCCTTTTGCCTGGAAGTTCTATCATCCCTTTTTCAGCTTAGCAAACTCCTACGCATACTGCAGGACCCAATTTAGATATTACCTCCTCTGTAGAACCTGACTGCCTTGGGCAGTATTCCCACTTTTGTTTCCTCTGGATGCTCTATTCATATCACCATTTTAGCACTTACACGGTTGTGTGGTGATTGACTATTTATATGCCTCTCCCCCACCACACCCTGAGCTCCTTGAGAAGAGAATGCTCATCTCAGCTCCTGGCAAATAGCTAGCATGAGTAGATGCTCAGTAATATTGATATTAATATATTCATTGATAACTAAATCAAACTGTTGCTTTCACATAAGCTTAGGCTGTGTGATTTCATTTGAGGAAGAAAAGAATGAAAAGGTAGATAGTAAGATAGTTACCAATACTTTGGTAAGGGTTACATTTTGACTCTAAATGATAAATTAGAACAGATTATTTCAGAACCTTATAAAGGAACAGTTTAAGGACCAGGAAGGTGAAGCGAGGTGCCCAAGTTCATGTAGTCAGATAGGGATGAATTGAGGATCAGAATCTAGATCTTCTGCCTCCGACTACTTTCTCCCTTTAAATACATAGTAGTTAAATTGGTTACAGCCTATGCTGATGAAGCAAAGCCAGGATCAATACATCAGTGAGCCATTTGCTTTGCCAAGTTCTGTAAACTATACGTAGATGTCAGCATCCCCATTGGCAATAGGGAAAGCATGTGGACAGGAAAGCATATGGCTAGTGGAAAACCAATTCAAAGTCTGTGCTTTGCAGGTGGTGGTTCAGGGCACCATCTTCACCTAAGAAGGTTAATTGGACAAGCACTGGGCCCATCAGATTATTATCATTTCTTTGTTTCCAGTTATTCCAGATACCCTCTCTGTCACCATGAGTTCTCAGACTCTCAGAAAAGAGGAAAGTGAGCCATTAGAACTCACCTGTGAGGCATCCAAAGCCACAGGTCAACATACTCACCTCTCTGTCACCTGGTACCTGACACAGGATGGAGGAAGAAGCCAAGCCACCAAGATTATTTCTCTCTCCAAAGACTTTATGCTGATCCCCGGGCCCTTGTATACAGAGAGGTTTGCAGCTGGCGATGTGCGGTTCAACAAGCTTGGGGCCACGACCTTCAGGCTATCCATAGAGAGGCTCCAGCCCTCGGATCAAGGCCAGCTGTTCTGTGAGGCAGTGGAATGGATTCAGGATCCAGACGAAACCTGGACATTCATTGCCAAAAAGCAGACAGATGAAACCACTCTGAGGATTCAGCCAGCAGGTAATTATCTTCTCGGAAAATTCATTAATATAATACATTGGTAGTGGTACTTGTGGTATATTTTTATTTTTTCCTAACCTTTTGTTGGCTCTAAAAAATTGGCCAGAAAATTTGAGTAAATTTTGATTTTGTCATCTGGGAAGCGTAACGGAGATGTAGCACATTCACTTTGGGCTCTGTCCATGGGTTTGATGTGGGGTAAGACCTGCTAAACAGTTAGATCCATCCCGCAAGCCAGCCGTGGAAATAGTGGTGTTACCATTTTTGCCAGGCTGTGTTAGCACATTATCTACGTTACCTAGCTTAGTTCTAACGATCACCCTGTAAGGAAGCAGTTGACTCCCCGTTTTGAAAATGAGGAACCTGAGCCTCAGACATGCTAGGCTCCGCCTAAGCCCACCCGGCGGGGGAGAGGTGGGCTGACATTCGAAGGCAGGCCTGTCTCTCTCCAAAGCCCACTTACTCAGGCACCTAGGCCCCAGAGTAGCTCCAGTTTCCAACATGAAGCCTCATCTTTGTCAGTGCTGGGATTTCCTTCCACCTGACCCCTTTTCCCACTTGGAATGGTGTTACTTTGCATGATCCATTGGCATTTTTGTCAAAGCAAGAAGAAAGACCTTGTCTGTGATTCCTGGTTTCTCTATACAGTCTTTGGTCCAATAGGAATGGGTTGCTAAACCGTGTACTGTAAACCCATTGCTAAACTTCACCGGATCGTTGAAGTTTTCTTTCTTTTTTAAGATGAATGTCATTCTGTAAAACTGTTCTGTTGGCCTCAGATATATAAGTTACAGTCAGTGAGTCCCGTGGAGCATATCCCATGTGCTTTTTTTTTTTTTTTTTTTTGAGACAGAGTCTCACTCTGTTGCCCGGGCTAGAGTGCCGTGGCGTCAGCCTAGCTCACAGCAACCTCAAACTCCTGGGCTCAAGCAATCCTCCTGCCTCAGCCTCCCGAGTAGCTGGGACTA